>LPNX010633596.1:542657-557736 GCA_001517045.1 Pseudotsuga menziesii
CAAGAGAGGGATATCATCTCCAAGGATGCGAATTAGTTGTATTGTCCATTGGTTTGTTGTGGAAGTATATCGCGCAAGATGGATACAACTTACCCCCATGTTCTGCCAATTACCGAACAAATAAATAGTATACTCACCTGAATCGCCATCAACTTGCATCTCAGCTGTTCCATGCACAATGAGAGACTTGGCGAATTTATCAAGGCCTCGAGTATGCGGACATATCCGTGGCAAACATTTGAACTGGGCAGTCAGGGGATTGACAACAAATAAACTGAAGTCCGACCGAGCCACCAAAACTAAACCATCAGATGCAGCTTTGAGGNTGTGGACATATCCGTGGCAAACATTTGAACTGGGCAGTCAGGGGATTGACAACAAATAAACTGAAGTCCGACCGAGCCACCAAAACTAAACCATCAGATGCAGCTTTGAGGCCCAGAGTTTTAAGGCCGAATTTCTCCCAGTTGCAAACCACCTTCATCTCAAACCAACGAGATGAGGCAATGCTGAAAGCCCATATATCTAAGTTATTGTTATTAATCAGAATACATCTATCCGTTCTGTAATAAATGGATTGGAAATGTCGGGAAGAATAAACAGCAGCCCAATCATGACAAACCAATCTACATACCATCAAATCAACCAATGGGATTCTTAAAAATATAATCTTCCACATATCATATGGAAGACTATTGAACTCCCATTCCTTTTGTCTTCCTTTTACAACAAGAGGCTTGGGATCTTGATCAGACGTAATTTTCGAAATCCGCTTTCTTTTGGAAGCTGTGTGATAATAATAGCGTTGAAACTCTTGGATAAGAAGAGCCATGGGAATGTTTTCTGCAAACCGCATCAGGGCTTCTCTCCATTCACTGGTGTATATAAATTTCCGATTCCTTGCAAATTTGTCAACAACTTTCCTCTTTCCTGTACTTGATTGGAGATCGGGATCTTGAACCTTTTGTCGCCGGATAAAATCTTCCACGGTTGGGAAGACTGCATCCAAACTCAAACGCTCTCTTTGGGGGAAGATATCCATGTTACAATAGGTTTTCACTGTTCACTCAATTTCCAAATAACTATAATTGCTGGTATCGACTTGTTTAGATACAAATGCTGCAAGGAAAGGAAAACTGTCTATTGCTGTTAGACACACCAGCACACTGAGAGGGGGTGAATCAGTGTGCCCCCACTTATTCTAATTTCACTTTTCAAAACTTAAACAAGTATCATCAATTGTTTAATATCAAATGCATCAACATCAACAATCAATCAATATCAAATGCATCAACATCAACAACCGCTGTCTTGAAGATAGTACATTCTTGGATGCAACAATCTGCTGTAAGTGCCTTGATAATAAAACGTCTCACAACTTAAACATCACCTAAGATAACATCAGATCACATCTCACCGAGTTTGCCGCTGATTTCAATTCACCTGAATTCTCCAACAACAAGAGTCAATAAAAGATACTGCTGCGTTACTGCTCGTTCACCCCCGAAAAATCTCAGGGCTACATCTCTATGTCTGAATCGTCTGTTGTTCAACCCATGTCTGCACTTTTTGAAACACTAGGGAACGCCACTAAATTTGTCTCTGAAAACACCTAGGGCACACGTATTTGTCAGCTCAGTCTGACGTCTCTCTGAGTTAGATCTGCCGCTTCCCTCTGCTCCCTTTCATACCCAAGGATCAGAGCTCCAAAACTCCAACGATTTCTTTTTTATCCACAAATTTCAAAGAATAAGAACAACTTCAAGTTCTCACCGGGTCCGAAACAGAGAAAGAAAGTTTCATGAAGACTGCAGCTCCATTATTCTTCATCATCTTTACTCAGCCAAAAACATAACATGCAACCAAAAAAAAGTCTCCTCAGCCAAAAACATAACATGCAACCAAAAAAAAGTCTGCGGCTGCTCTAGAACTCCACAAAATTCATTTCACGACTCGCATTTCATTAACCCGAAATTCTTCAGAGCTGACATGAATTCACCCCAAAATTCATATCATGAAATTAACACGTGATAGGGTATATATATTGGTTTTCCATAATGTCATGGAGCGGACTTGTCTTAAAAAAAAAAATTATATTTTTATCTCACCTTCTCATAATTTTGACGGTTAAAAACTATTTTAAGATCTTTTTCAGATTTATTTTAAGGAGTTTCAAATAAGCACATTATCAAGTGGTATACTAGACCACTTCACCAACATCCCACTAGCGATCAAGAGCTTCAAGGTATGTTCAAAGTCTTTTATAAAGCAAAGACATGAGTAAGGGCTTCTCATTATGTGTAGAATATTAGAGTTTTCAGAAGTTATATATCATTATATCAAAGTCAAAGTGTTCCAAATTTTCTTCATCAAGCAAGAGGTTTCATAATCTTATTAAGACACAAATGACTATAAGATGGGTAGTTTGGATCATTAAGTGTTTCAATGGCTCAAATACTTACACCACCTTATGTTATCACTTTAACCTTTGTCATCAATGACAACCATATTCAAGAATTGTCAAATGTCAATGCTCCGAGGGAGGCAAAAGGGCTTTTGTCCCCTCCTCTGTATATATCTATTGCTGTAATGATAAAAGAAAGTATAGTGTTTTTTAAATATCTAGAGATTTTCATTAAAAAAAGGTATAATTATTATTGAATTTGGTTGAAAAATTAGTTGAGTTTGTCCACTTATCAACTTATTTTATTTATAATAAAATATCAAAAACTCTATTTGAAACCTCTAAAATATTTTGGAAGTGTGAATTAACCAATGATTTGAATTTGGATGGAAAATTAGTTGAGTTTGTCCACTTATCAACTTATTTTATTTATAATAAAAATATAAAAAAAAATTGTAGTTAAAACCACTAAAACATTTTGGAAGTGTGAATTAACCCATCATTTGAATTTGGATGAAAAATTGGTTGAGTTTGTCCACTTATCAACTCATTTTATTTATAATAAAAATACAAAGAGTTGTATTTAAAACGACTGAAACCACTTTTGAAGTGTGAATTAACCCACGATTTTAAATAATTATTGAGACTAATAGACCAATTCACATTTTAGAACATGGTTTTAGCCCATAGTTTTTAGCACATGGGTTTGTGTTGTTTCAAATGAATTTAATACGTGGGCAAAATAGATTATTTCAGTTGGAATCATGTAACTCTTCCACATTTGTCCGAATAATTTTGATTTTTTTATGACAACCGAATTTAAAAAAAATAGTGTATTGGTATTGAACTCTGGTTATGTGACCAGAAAAATGGAATTCGCCAAGAAGTTATCCTTCCACCTTTGCTCTAATAATTATGACCTTTTTCAAAACAACCCAAACTTATAAAAAAAATGTAAAAAAAATTGTGGATTGAAACTAAACTTTATTTGTATTACTAAAGAACCTAGAATTTTGGGACCTTTTTCCCTAATAATTTTTCCTATTTTAAAACAGCCCATATTTATCAAAATTTGTAAAGAAAATAATGGATTGAAATTTGAACTTTCTTTATGTCACCAAAAGATCTTACCGTAATGTGAAATTTATCCACCTATTAACTCACTTCCCTCTAAATATTTATAAAATCTAATGCAACTAAGTTTTGAGGTAGAAAGAATTTAGTGCTACTTAATGGTGGAAATACATAGAATGTTAACTTACAAATGATTTCGAGGTACTTTCACAAGAATTTGGATATGTTGTGAAAAGATAAAATGTAAATAATTTGAATTAGCTTTCTCAATATATAGTTTAATTTATAGAACATTTGTATAATTATGCAAAATTATATTTTATACTCACCATACTTCTCTTTAGAAACAAACTTACTATTACAAATATTTATAAACACCAACCTACTAGAGATACAAATCCTCACTAATATAAATCCTCTTAGGCACCAACCTACTCTTACAGATCTTTGTAGACAACAATCTATTAGAGACATCAATCCCCACTGCTAAACACCAACTTAGCAAGAGACGCCATTCTCTTGATTTATGTGAAACAAACCTTAAGTTATAATTTCTTCTTTAGACATACACTCGGTCTTCACTTAGTTAAACTAAGCCATATCACCTTCATTAATGGGGTATTAAATAATATCCCTTATTTCACTAGATATTGATAAATACCTTCCAAAACCCTTTTTTCTAATATTTCTCTCAATATATATTTTTAATTTAAAAAACCTTATTTTTACAAGATATTCCTTATTTTACTAGATACTCCTTTCTATACCCCCAATATCTATAAACCCCCAAACCCTACTCCTTGCCACCCCAATACCTACAATATATTGACCTTATCTTTCACAATTTAAATCCCCCCTTTATGAATGAACTTGCTAAGATACTTGTTAACAAGGTGAATCCCCATTGTAGACATATAACCTCTTAAAAATATGTTATCATTTACATTTCATTCACTAAGTTTACTTTATACATAAGTGTTAGCACCATTTATGGTTAGCAAGTGGGAAGGGGGAAGGCCTCAGAAAATACAAAGTAAGAACTAACCAAATTTTATCATATGAGCTAAAGGTATATAGAAGGGGCTTTAAAATATTGGGAAGGGCTTAAATTCCTAAGCTTGGAAATCATATATGTGAAGAAAAGTCTTAAGTTTAACCTTAGAAATAAGTTTCATAAAAAAGTACGCCCCTATGTTATATCATGGTAAGATGTGACTGCATAGATCTGCAGTGAAGAGGATCAAAGGTTGTAAATGAATCCGCTGAAAAAGGTTGCAAGGTAAAAATAAAATTGGTCGCAAGTGGAATGGGTTAAAAACATCATAGATCGGTGGTTTGATGAATAGGGGAAAGGAGATGTACGGTCAAGAAAGATTTTGTCAATGGGACATGCATGGAGGGACTAACTCTTCCAATTAGTAGAAAACTTTATGCCTGACACAAATCTACGGCAGAGGTCTTAGCGAAGGAATGGTGAATGGTCGGTATTCCTTCCACTGGGTGAACCTACATGGAGGGAAAAAGTTTTGAAATCGGCAGAATGTGGTACATGATGTATGTTTTAATGGTCGAGATGGAAGCCAAATCAAGATCAAGGGCCAATATTCATTCCATTGATAGAAGGTGGGCAGTTAAAGAAGATTTGTGAGCTAGCAGAATTGGTTAAAGGACCGCATAATCAATGGTGCATATTTAATAAGATTGAGATCTACAGTCTAGGATGATCCCGTTGAATCAACATGCATAAGAAAGATTGAAGGGAGTCTCGGTGGAATTGATTAAAGGGGAGCGTAAATGAAAGACTTAGATTGATGAAGGCTCAGATCTATGTTGGAGAATCGCTCCGCTGGGAAAAGATGCATGATATTTATGAAGCTAAATCTCAACGAAATATTAAAAGGGTAAATCAATTGATGACGGATATTTGCAAAGGATAATACCAATGGTTGAGTATTAATATGCTTAAGTAAGGTGCATTTTAGTTATGAGGTGAACATGTAATATTAAAACAAGGAATAGATCTATGGTGGAAAATGAATCAAAGGAGGATCTATGGCTATCATTTGTTTCGTTGTTGAAACTTACAGGAGAGACAAGGATGGATGATATGGTGGGAATGAGATACTATGGTTAAATGGTGAGTAGGATCAAGGGCTTAGAATGAAGAACACTAGATCTATGGACATGAAAATATTCAATTGAACACGATGCATGGTTAACAAGAGAATAAAATAATATAAAGGAAAAATCACATGGATATGGGTTATTTTTATGTTTATGCATTGGAAAGAGAGAGCTCATGAGTCTACAGAAGAAGCCAACTCAAATGAAGATTTTATCCACTTGTCAAGTAACCAGGTAGGTCATTTTCCTATTACCAAAAGCTATTTAAACATGGAGAATATAGAAGAGGTAGATGGTCATGCATTGGAATACCATAAAATAGAGGAGGTCTTTGAAGACAAGGATTGTGAAGTTTTTGATACTATTATGTCCATCAATTCATTATACTTGTAGATGGAACCGAGGTAGATGGAGTCGTCTGGTCTTATTTACATATTTTTAGCACTGAGGAGACCCTAAACTTCCTAGAATTTATTGACCGGTGTGCCTATAATTATTCCTCTTCTGAGAGGGTAATTATGGACGTAACTAAGTCTAAAATCCTTTTCCCATCAGTCCACTAATAGTCCAAGATACATTTTCTTTTCCTACTACTTTCATCGAGTAATCAAAAGAGTTTAATGAAGAAAGTTCAATTCTATCATTCAGAGATGTTACTGTGGAGCAACAACAAGATTTTTTTATTACTTGTTTCAAACCATATATATCCTTGCAAAACCAATCATTCCCAGTGGAAACAAGTATGTTTAATGAAGAAACTCACTGTGCTATATCCCTTATAAGTTAGTTTCTAGGTTTAGACATTGATAGGTATGTGAGTGAGTCCATAATGAGTCTGTTGTTCAATATCAGTACTAGTCAAGTTGAGTCAATTGATTCAAGTCAATATTGTTGCCTTAAATTTGATGAGTTTCTAGACGAGAGCATCTACTCATAGCTAGTTAACTTCCACAATGCCAGGTTTTTCATATTTTAGTCTTATTTGATTAAGATGTTCCTATTTTTCAATGAGTAGAACCTACAATTTCCATAGTTGGTTTTCACTAATGAGATGAACAGGAATTTTGTCAAATATATGAACTTTCTTATGTCTGAGGTGTATAGAGTGTTTTTCCAGTAGAAGTTGCCCATAGTACTACCTATTATGAAGTAAATGCTACAATTTTCATCTGGAAAAAGAATTGGGGATTGGTTCTTGTTGGAGGAAGGTACAATAAGAAGAGTGTATGTATTTGTTCATCAACCTTACATTTTACCATCTTTCTTAACTCTTGATATTTTTTCCTTAGAGGTTTTAAAACAGAATATCATTGTTCAGAATGAGCACTTTATCAATTTCAAGAAATCATCTGAGATGAAGTTTCCATGGGTAGTTGGCCCATTCATCATAAAATTAAGGTTGCTTTACCTATAGTGGAGAATTTATTAAAGGTAATGAGGTTCCAAATAGTTCCAACAATCAATTATGATCCTCATCATGTTATATCAATAAGAAGGAAAGTAAACAAGAACAAACCATTCGAGCATCATGAAGTTGAAGGCCTAGTTGTGAGTTCCTACTAGACATATTATCCTAAGGTGGCACAAAAGGAGGAAGATACTGTTGATTCCTAGAAAAATCCTAGGTACCGACAGTAGGGATTCTCCCTAATAACCGTTCCCAAATGGATCATTTATCATTTGGTATGGGGAATCAGTCTGGTTTGTGGTTCGACTACCGTAGAGTTAAAGTGTATTCTTAAATCTCTTTTACCGGTTACGGCCCGATCCACCGTTTATATATTTTATCTTTTATGTATGAAATGCAAGTGCCTAGATCAAATGCAAGTAAAAGAAACATAAAAACTAATCTAAATCTATTTTGGCCTATCCCGAAGGAACACGATTGATATTATATAAGGATGAATGATGTACTGTATTGTTTGAATACAGAACTATACAGATAATTGATAAATCCAAGATACATACATACAATATAAATTTAACATAGAGATAGATCAGTGATATTAAAACATTCATCATTCATTATTGCATAAGATTCATCACATAACATAACATTAGTCATAACTCAGAAATAGTTCAGAGGGTTAGGAACGATCTCGCGGATTGTATATAGCGCTAAAAAAGAAATAGTTCTTCATTCAGTTGTACAAAACATTCTTTGAGGCTTATGCAATACTCTCTCGAGCAAAAATTCCATCTTCTTTATTATAAAAGGAAATAGTTCTTCTTACAGCAAGCTTCAGTAATTATGCTAGTGAAAATTCCTTTCTCTATTTGACTTCACCTATATTTATACATTTCAAAATGACTCTTCGTTTGCTTTCCCCTTGGACTTCCTCAATATTCGGTTACAAAGATTGTCTTCCAGTGTAGTCACTAATCAAGAGATAAATACAAAAAATATTACAATTACATTTCCATGTGTCAAAAGGACAAAACACTTAAGTGGACCTAGTCTGTTGTCATGCTAATTTCTTTCTCCAGCAAGCTGTATTGTGCTTGATGCACGAGGGAGGCTCTCGAGGTTGTCCTGAATAAGGATTTGTCCTAGATATTCATCACCCAAATATTACTGATCTTCCTTTCTTTGTTCTTTTGTAACCACCCCTTGGTTTAATGCTTCTTGAGCTATTGACCTCTCTAGTTCTGCAATATTTTATTGGATAGCTTCCTCTTTCTTTCTCTTATCTTCTTCACTCTTTTTCCTATCTGTACTTCCTTAGCTAGAAATATCTTTGCACCTATTTCCAACCTCCTTGCAAATTGTTCTTTGGATTTTCTTGTAGATTCGTTCTGATGTGGTGACTGCAATAACATAAAAATAATTTCAATATTTACATCATTAAACTAACCTGTGAATTTGAATGAGAGGAGAAAAAAAATCTCAATAATACGCTAGGCCAAGCATTCCAAACCAACATCAGTACTTTGCATTACCCTGCTATCCTCACCCATTGGGTCAAGACAAACACGATATAGGTCAATGGGTAAAATGTTGGCAATAAAATTCTTGCACAGGCAGGTCTCGGCCTTTGGAAATCTGTTTTTAATGGCCCAGTCCACGGGAAAAATACTTCAGCACAAACGGTAGAGCTCTAATAGGTTTTGCAGGTGAAAACACATTTGAATGGGTTGATAAAGCATTATGAGCAGGTGAGGCGGCCTTAGCTAGGTCAAAAATCTTTCAAAGGATGGTTCTAAACCTAAACGTAAGGGCGGGAGCTCTTTTTTAAATCTAAAATGAAAACCTACCCACGTTTTACGGCCTAAAAACACAAACGACAGCTCGAAAAATACGCTTAAATCTCCAAACCAAGTAAGAACAGCCTCGATAACGATGACTTGATATACCCCAACATAGTCGAGACCATCAGCTTAAAACCCAATAATATGCTCACATTCCATTTATGGCTCAGCAGTCAAAACAATATCGGAATGGAAGCACGGACGACATCTTTCGTAGAGGCTCCAAGGCTGAAACACATCTGCTGAAGTGGGCCAGATGAGGATCAATTCATTGACAATGAACCTTCTCCGCTATTGCGACAGTGAAAAGGAAAGAACTCCTATACGATGGGTCTCAAAAATTGGAGGATATCCCGATAACCAACTTACAAGCACGCCTGTAGTTGTTGCAGAAAGATAGGAAACATCCGACAAGGTGGGGAAGAAAAAATCAGATGAATTTTTTATTCTCAACACAACCTCTCATTAGAGGAAATTTGAGGTCTAAAATGGGCCTTCTAAGGAAAATGATAAAATAATAGTTAAAATAATAAAATAATAGTTATTAATTTTGGAGGAAGAATTAAAAAAACTACTTTTTTGTTCGTATTTTCGACATATATCCCTGTGCTTTTACTCAAATTTCGAGCAGGAGAACTCATTTGATGTGGAATTCAATTCCACATCCAACGCGTGCCCACACTGCATACTTTTGATGGACCCCTCTACCCCAAAAATAAGAAATACCTGAAAAAACATGATGATGATTGAATTCCACATCCAACGAGTGCCCACACTACATACTTTTGACGGACCCCTCTACCCCAAAAATAATAAATACCTGAAAAAAATGTGATGATGATGTCATCATCACGTTTTTCAGGTATTTCTTATTTTTGGGGTAGAGGGGTCTGTCAACATCATCATCATGTTTTTTCAGGTATTTCTTATTTTTGGGGTAGAGGGTTCCGTCAAAAGTATACAGTGTGGGTATGCGTTGGATGCATAATTAAATTCCGCATCAAATGATCTCTCCCGCTCGGAATTTGAGTAAAAGCACAGGGAGATATGTCAAAACTACGAACAAAAAAAGTAGTTTGCTTTTATGACAAATATGTTAATTCAACCATTATGGTTGACTCATTTTATTGAAATTCTATTGGTTCCTGAATTCCAACTCACAAAATTGATTGTTGGTGCGTTTTCTTATAAGGCCCATTTTAGACCCCAAATTTCCTCTAATGCATCCGCTGTTGTGGAATGAAGATGAAAAGTTGTTTGTCGTTCCAGCTTGAAGCTGAAAAGTCGTTCGACATTGTGGCACGAACCTAAGGAAAAATCTGCCGTAGCGGCTTGAATTTGAATAACCGTCTGTCGTAGCAGCTCAAGAAAAAGAATTCTCTCGCCGTTGTGGCTAGATTCTCAAGAAGTTGTTTATCATAGCGGCTCAAAGCTATCACACCCACCCGCTACTGCAACTAAAAAGAATTTCCTGACTTATTGAAAAACCCAAAAACTTGAACCTTTTCCCATGATAAAACAAGTCACGAAAGTTGGATTTCAAAACTTAGATCTCCTAAGAAGCAAAAGCTAAGATTTAAAAAGGGGGTTCTAAAAAATGTAAAATTTTTTTGGGGGGAAATTTGTAGCAGCAACAATTGGCGACTAGCTGGTGAACACAGATCTCTGGAAAAACTAACTTTTAGAACCAAAAGTTGCTTCATGGTATTCTGTTAAATCAACTCTTCCCAAAATTTTAAGATTTCTTTAAGATGTCCAGGCCTTTCCAGGAATGCAAGATTTAGAACTTTAACATTGATTATAGTCCACTAGGATAGGGTAACCAGGATTTCAAAGTCCCAATAACTATTTTGAGGCCAAGATATGAAGTTCATTTACATTTGCATTCGGATTTCTTATAGCTCAAACACCACAGGACCGTAACAGAGTGTGGACAAACATATTCGTTTGTTCCTCATTCCCATGCCTTTTGCACTCTTTTGATGCTTTTGGAATTTTGTCCTTTTGAGTCTTCCTGGATTGATTCTTTCATTTGAAAATCGATTTAGGTTCTTCCATCCATAGTGTCCTTTTGTGTGAGAGATAGTTTGTTTTTAGCTCACGGATGGAGAAGAACCTCTAAGAAATCTTATCTAATACTGATTTCATTCAATATGTCTTTTGATGTATGCTTTCTTTCTGGGAAATTTGACTCTTTTAAGTCTTTTTTATTTTATTTGTGGCATGGGATCATTTTAAACACCATATACATGTCCACCCTGCTTCCTTTTCATGGGTCCATTGATGTTAGCTTCCTAAGGAATATTTTAGTGTGAAATGGATGGAGCCCCACAATAGTAATCTGGACTTCCATGACCTTAGTTATTTAATAGGGATTAGACAGGACTTCAATGTGTTCACAACCTCTCTTTAGATAGTCAATCAACTTAAATAATCTGAATCATGCTACATGTATATTTAATAAGCAGCTTTTCAATCCAAATATTCATAGTTTACCCAAAAATCCAATGTCCTCCAAACATAAAAAAATTGTGTTGGCTTATTTGAAAACTAAAAATAAAGCAAATAAACAAACTGAAATAAATCAGACTCTAAGAAAGCAAATGTAAATAAGGAAAACTATCTACGGAAAAAATGAAGCAAAAAACAAAAGTTTATTTATGTACATAAAAGAAAATCAAAAGCATCAAGTAAAATAAGGTTTGAGAACCAAGCCATTAACTAGCAGATTCTCTTCCCACCCCTGCAA
The DNA here is from genome assembly GCA_001517045.1 of Pseudotsuga menziesii. Taxonomy (NCBI): domain Eukaryota; kingdom Viridiplantae; phylum Streptophyta; class Pinopsida; order Pinales; family Pinaceae; genus Pseudotsuga; species Pseudotsuga menziesii. Next base: position 554,258 of record LPNX010633596.1, read on the forward strand.
ATCCTGAAGCTTATGCGTTGAGGATCCTAACTTTCCAGCAATCAGAAATGGGTTGAACTAGAGATGTTGAAACTTAGTGTTCTTACCCCTTTCGTCATGTGGGTGATCCCATTTGAGGACTAAATCTCCCACCTCAAAACTCTTATTTAGAGACTTACGTTTGTCAAACCATCTCTTTATAATCTCCTACTGATGCCTAAATATTTATTTTTCTTTGAGTCTAGACTCTTCTAACTTGAGTAAGGTATTGATTTTGACTTGTAAAACTTCACTACTAGATCCTGTTGAAGCTTGGGCTAATTGGTAAGCTAGGAGTAAAATGTTTGTTGGAAAAATCGCTTCTTTTCCATAAACTAGAGTGTAAGGTGATACACCTAAGGAATTATTTGGTGTGACTCTATCAGCTGAGAGTGCATTTGAGAGAGCTATATTCCAACCTCTTTGGTTTTCTATGATGGTTTCCTTCAAAATTCTAATGAGATTTTTGTTGGTAGATTCCGCTAATCCATTACCTTGTGGATAATAATTAGCAGAATAATGTAACTTCATTCCTTTATCATTAGCGAATTCTGTAAGTTTAATTGATGAAAAATTAGATGCATTATCAAGAACTAGGGAAATTGGAACCCCAAACTTGGTCATATTATGTTCTTGCAATAAATTAATGACTACATCTTCATGTATTCTCTATAGTGGAATTGCTTCCACCCATCTGGTGAAGTAATCGGTAGCTATAAGGATATATTTGTGCAGCATTGAAGAATTAGGAATAATCTCTCTAATAATATCAATTCCCCACTATTCAAATGGTTTTGAAACTACGATTGGTTGTAATGGCCCAGTCTCTCTAACAAGTCTTACTCAACTTCGCTAGAAAGTATTGCATTTCCTTACATATTCATGTGCATATTTGAACAAGGTTGGCCAATAGTATCTTTCCCTTAAGATCTTGTGGGAAATAGTATCTCTTGAATAATTCTCTCTCTCCAGACCATCATGCAATTCTTTAACCACTTTAGATGCATCTTCATGTTCTAAACATCTCAGAAAAACTTCGTCGTAGTTATTTCTAAAAAGAACTCCATCAATTACTTGATAGGATGTTGATTTCAACTGTAGTGCTCTTCTTTTCTTTGAACTCCAATGCTCCAGCAAATAACCTTGCTGGAGATGATGTATCAAGTCTTTATACCATGATTCTGGAGCTGTAAAAATGGGACACATGTCGATCATATGAACTTCGACCTCATTTTCCTCACCATTTTTACTTTTAACCATTAGCTTGCAAAGCCCTTGTCCTTTAATAATGGCTACTAGCTTAAACTCTAAATCATATTCTTGTAGAGTAGTAACCTAATTTCTTCTTCTCTTGTCCAACTCCTTTTGCATAAAGAGGCTTCAGATTGTTGGGTGAGGAACAACCACTTTAGTCCAATTCTTAAGTATATATGTCCTGTATTTCTTTACCGCTTTAAATAATATGTACGCTTTCTTGTCAATGGCAGGGTAGTTCAATTCAGCACCTTGCAGACCAGTTCTCATAAATGAAATAGGGAATTCATCTCCCCCTTCTTCCTTTTGAGTTATCACATCTACGAGCGAATTATCAGAAGCAAAAGTGTAGAATATGAAATATTTATCAAAATTAGGACTTCTAAATGAAGGTGCATGTGTTATTTCTATTTTGATCTTAGTAAAAGCATCCTTCTCTATGTCAGTCCATTTAAACTACACACTCTGCTTAACCATTTGTTGCAAAGGTTTGACTATTTGTGCAAAATCAGGAACAAACATTTGCAAAACATTAATGGACCCCATAAACGATTGCATACCCTTCTTATTGTGGGGAAAGGGGATCTGCACTATAGCTTCAATCCTTTATGGGTATATGGAGATTCCTCTTTTAGAAATGACATGACCCAATAGCTTTCCTTCCATCATCATGAAAACACATTACTTGGGATTCAATGAGATACCATATTTTCGACAATGCTCAAAAATTTGTTTTAAATGATACAGATGTTATTCTCTTTTGTTTGAAAATACTGTTACATCATCCAAGTAGACCACCACATTGTGGCCTATCATTCCCTAGAAATCTATGTCCATGGCCCTTTGGAAAGTAGCTCCAGCATTAATTAATCCAAAGGGCATTCTCCTATAGGAAAAGGTTCCCCACTTTATAAGGAAGGTAGTTTTCATCCTGTCTTATTTTGCTACTAGTACCTGATTGTAGCCTGAAAACCCATCCAACAAGGAGAATAACTTGGAGCCTGACACCATCTACAAAATATGATCCATTACAAGGACTGGATAATTGTCTTTGTCTAAAGCATGATTCAGATTTCTAAAATCAACACATAGTCTTATTTCTCCATACTTTTTTCTAACTAGTACCAAGTTCGCTACCCATTCCAAGTGACTAACCTTGAAAATAATCTTAGCATCAAGTAATTTCTTCACTTCACTTTGAATCAGGGGTTCCAGCTTAGGATGCATCTTCCAAAGTTGTTGCTGGAAAGTTTTTAAAACCACTTTAATAGAAATTGTTGGCTTACATGGGCAGACCCGGGTTTACTGTATTTAACCAACAACACCCCTAGCTCACTGGCCCTTTCGGCGACAGACCGCGAAGCGGCCTGAAGTCTCACCCGAAGTGATTCTAATGGGTTGGCCAAGGACTCAAGCGTCTTGGACCAGGTTCTGTGGAATCCTACTTGTGACTAACAACTTTGCTAGCCACAGGGCCTCTTTCTCTGCACGTCGCACGACCCTCTGCTCGCGTCACATGATCTCAGTGTCTCGCAGCCCCTCTCAACGTGAGATCTCTCTCTATTTGGTGCGCGGTCCCTTTCTACATTGTGTGACTTCCACTGACTTGCGGTGACCCCAGCCTTACTGCGTCACCGTGCACCAGGAGACACGTAACTTCCCCCCAACACTAAGTCCTTAACCTATGGTATCATGCACCGCAACTCCTCTGCCAGTGCGGTATCGCCTCCCTGCGATACCCTACTCCCGCGGCCCAGCGCACTTAGTGTTGTTCACGTCGACTTGCAAGACTCAACGTAACAGGTTGTTCAACACTGTGACTAGTGACTGTTTCAAGCAAAGCATAACTGAACCCGCATACAACATGTCAACGATTTCAACTTATGTCTATCCTTTTATATTATTGTGAACTGAACAATGCATACATACATTAAACTGTAAACAAGGCTCATAAAATAACTGACAGATGCATCAAATAAACACAACACACAAAGCAATCACATAACGCATGATTTTAACGTGGTTCACCTCCAGGATGGAAGTTACATCCACAAAACTGTGTTTCTATTATAGCTTGGGGGAAGGTAAACACAGTTCTGCTGCATCGCATATGCAGCTTAAGATCTTCTCTCTTAGATCTCTTTTCTATCTCTATATTGCACCTCTTACAATATACTCTTCCCTCTCTGTTGATCCCTGCGGATCGT
>LPNX010633596.1:558221-707430 GCA_001517045.1 Pseudotsuga menziesii
TCCTGCGACTTCCTTCTGCATCACTCTGACACGCTCTCTATAGTTTCTGTAACTTGGTTCAATGGGCTCTCTTATCTTTCCTGCCCTTAGTCATGGTCTCGTTCTCGTCGCTCCTAAAACTTTTTAAGAACCTTCTAGTGTTGAGAAGTCTTCCACATATATCCTTTCCTATTTATCTGGGTTAGAACTTTTATCACAAGGAAAATCTGTATCTTCCAGCCTTCTCACCCATTTCATTCAGTCTGGAGCCCTCTATATGAAAGAGATACAAACCATGAATTCTGTTCCGAGAACAAGCCTTTGTCTGCATCTTGAAGTTCTGCTTACTCGGTTTGTTTTCCCTTTCACTTTTCTTCTCAACAACTCGCTCCAGGTATTCACGTGACTTGGGTTCTGCATATTTTCATTCTTGAGCTTTGGAACCTCTTGTTCTGCTCTTAGCTGATGAGATAGGTCAACTTCCTTCTCCCGTTGCTTTATTTTTCTCATTTTTACTTTCTTCCTGGCGGGAGATTTCTTCTCATCATTCTTCTGCTCTGCTTTCTTATCTTCAGTGATCGGCTCAGCTTTCTTCTTCTCCTTAGCAGAGACTTTGATGACACCTTCTACATCCTACACTTGACTCTTCATCCTTGGCAGCTGTCTGACCTGTGATGTACCTAATTTCACAACCATGGGCGGTGTCGTCATAGCGAACCTACGGCCACCAGGGTCGAAGTGTCTCAGCATGTCTTCTAAAGGTTCGTCCTCAGATAGAACCCACTTGGTGGAATATCCTGGGCGTGCAATGGCTTTGAACTCTGAGAATCACAGCACTCTGCAATGGGGTGAAATCTACACAGGGGAATCTTAACAGCTTACTCTGTAGCTCTCGGTTTTCTGCAAGTGTAACCCTCTTGAATGAACAATTTCTGCTTTTATGCCGAAGGCAACAATCCCGGACGCAACGGTCACCTTGGATGAACCGATCGGTCATAATAATTACATGGACAAGACCACACCCATCATTCGATCCTCCATAAATGATGAAATCTGATCATGTTTCCCCCAAAACATGTGTGTACAGGCGCCGATCTCGTTGAAGATTTTCCAAATCTGGAAACTTAATTATTCTGCTGCCAAATATACGGTAAGGTATACCGGTCATTTCTTCATTAACTACCTATTAGAAGGTGACTTGACTGGCCCTCTGTTGGTTACAAAGACTGGATACGTGGCACGGGGAAACATCGCATTGCTGTGCTGAAACACCGCATCCCCTGTGCAAACAAACAAGCGTTGTTTTTTTTTTTTTTTTCCCGCAAGACATTATTGACTTGTGCAAAATGAACCGATCTTATGCGATTCCTCATACTTATAATACTTGCCGGTGTAGACTAGTTCCTGGTGCCATGCCTCCTTTCAACTACACTGGACATCTGCACCACCATAAACTGGCTAAGGTAGGGCTGAGAGGTGGGGTGGCTATCGCTATAGAGCTTAAGCCTACTACCATTAATCCATGTGGGAAGAAGCTCCCCGTTCAGCTGGCTGAGCTGAACGGCACCTCCCGCTGTAACTTGCTGTATCTGATATGGCCCCAGCCAATGCGTCTTGAACTTCCCTGGAAACTTAATGAATTTACTGTCATAGAGGAGTACCAGGTCTCCAATATAGAAAGTCTTACTCTTAAAATGTCTGTCATGCCAAGCTTTTTCTTATGCCTTCTGCACTTTTTGATGGAATCCGGCGACGAATCTGTCTTCCTCTATGGAAAGCAGCTGTGCTAGCCTTTCTTCCACTGTGTCTGTATCAGTGATCCCGGTGATCTGAGTGATTTTTAAACTGGGAAGAATATAGTCCATAGGTATAATAGCCTCCTGTCCATACACCAAGCTGAAAGGTGTGTGTCCTATAAGTTTCTTGCATGTGGTCCTATATGCCCATAATACAACGTTAACTCTGAGGTCCCAATCATTCCTTTGGCTGTTGCAGATATTAGTAAGAGCATTTTCTAAAATATTATTAAAGGCCTCCACCGTACTGTTAGCTTATGGGTGGTAGGGAGTGCTCTTATGGTGCTGAATCTGGAATTCTTCTGTCAAGGCCTCAATGGTGCGGTTTAAGAAATGTGTGCCTTGATCGCTCATCAAAATTACGGGGCAGCCAAATCTACTGATGATGTTCTCAAAAAGGAACTATGCGGCTGTAGCAGCATCACAATTCCTTACTGCTTTGGCCTCTGCCCATCTAGTGAGGTACTCTGTCCCAGTGATAATATATCTCGTGCCAGTGCGCTTTCCTGGTGGGTTGATAGGACCCACAAAGTCTATAGCCCACTTGTCAAATGCGCGCAGCGTAACCTGTGGTCACAGTGGCATTTCATCACGTCGCGAAGGTTTTTCTACCCTCTGGAAGATATCGCAGCATCTGCAAAAGTCCTTGGTGTCCTTATACAAAGTAGGCCACCATAATCCTGCATCTAGGATTTTCTGCACAGTCGGCTTTCCTGCGAAATGACCTCCTGCAGTCCCTGAATGTGCCTCTCTGATAATAGCGTCTTTTTCATGGGGCATCACACATCTATGTAAAACTTCATCTGGTCCTAACTTGTATAGGTGTCCTGCGATCAGGGTGAAGTCTGCTGCTTTAACAACCAACTGCTTCTTTTGCTACTTAGTAAACTCATCAGGCGCTAATCCTGTAGTGAGAAAGTGAATGATATCAGCATAGTAGTCATCCGCGATCTGGATAGAAAACAACGACGCGTCTAGCAAATTGTCCTATAGGTTACTTGGCTCTTCTCCTGAGTCTATCCATGACAGATGATCAAGTCCAGTGTTCAATCTTCCTGGTTTAACAATGATTTCAAAATCATACTCCTGAAAGAGGAGTAACCATCTGCAGATTCTCCCCCCTAACACTGGCTTATTGACCAGATACTTCAATGTGGAATGGTCAGTAAACATCTTGAACGAGGCACCCAATAGGTAGTGCCTAAACTTCTGCAACGCATACACCATAGCTAAGCCTTCTCTTTCTGTCGTGGTGTAGTTCTTTTCTGCTGTCGATAGCTTTCTACTGGAGTATGCGATAGGGTGATCGATATCCCCTTCTTCTGGTTGCGTTAAGACAACCCCTAGTGCGATGCCAGATGCATCCACATGTACATGAAATGGCTTAGTCCAATCTGGAAATACTAGGATGGGCGCTGTAACCATCTTTTCTTTAAGTTTGTCTAGACTCTGCTGACATTCCTCATTCCATAGGAATTTTACATCTTTCTTTAGCAATTTCTCCATTGGTGTTGTAATCTTTGCATAGCCCTTAATGAACTTTCTGTAATACCCGGTATGGCCAAGTACTGTCCTCAGTTGCTTGACTGAGTTGGGTGCTGAAATATTTACAATGATGGCAATCTTTGCGGGATCTACCATCAAGCCTTGTCTGCAAACAATGTGACCCAACAAAATACCAAATGGTGCACAAAATATACATTTCTTCAAGTTTAGAGAAATCTGGTACTACCTACATTTCTCTAACATCAGTCTTAAATCTCCTATGTGCTTGTCAATTAGTCCAAATACAGTCCAATCATCAAAATATACTTCTAGGAATTTATGGATGTATTCTTTAAATACAACAACTACTACTCTAGAAAATATAGCTGGTTCATTCTTAAGACCAAAGGGCATTACCGTATACTGGGACGAGCCCCATTCTGTTGCAAAGGTGGTCTTGGATCGATCTTCTGGATGTATTCTGATCTGATGGTAGCCTGGAAAACCATCAGTGAAGGAATAGACCTCCTGTCCTCCCACGCTGTCTAATACCTCATCAGTGAACGGTGTTGAGAATGGATCATGAAGCGATGCATTGTTGAGCTTGCGCAGATCGACACAGATCCTGATGTCTCCTTTGGTTTTCTTCTCTTGTATGACCATGGGGATAACCCATTTGCTTTCTTCTACAAGCTCAATGATGCCTACTGCTAGCATCTTATCGATCTCATCCTTTATTTTTTCTTTATACCGTGGATTTAGTATATATGGGCACTGCTTGACTAGTCTAGTATCCTCCTTCAACGGTATCCTCATGACTCCCAGGTCTCCAACTATTCCCTTCATCTCTGTGAAATTGGTGGGAAATAGGTCCTGATAGTCATGTAGCAAATCTGCAATCTGTCCGACTGTTTCATCGTTCCAATAGTCTCCAATAGAGGCAAACTTAGGTTCTGTGTCTGTGCCAATATTGATCTTTTTAATCTTAATGGGCTCTGTGATTGCTGGAATTTCTAACTGTGGTCCCTTAACATCGTGAGTGCCTTCTGACTCCGAAATGTTGGTGTCACGAGGATCCTCATCCTCCTCTGGTTTAGATGCAAAATTATAACACTCTAACGCCTCTTTTAGCTGGATAGCCCACTCAGGTTGAGCTGACACTGATATGGTACAATCTTCAAATATCTTACTCTTTATTACTTGTAGGGCCTGATCAACCTTTGGATACTTAGATTCAAAAGCGAAGGTGAGTAGGAAGCTATCTATCATAAGTGGCCATGTTGTTGTTCCCTTGCGTAGTTCAGTCTCTGTATACCAGTTCCTTGGAACTGTATCCAAAGTATGAAGGAATCGGTGAACCCATTCATCCTCGGGAATGTCCGACTAACTCTGTTCACATGTCTGAATGTGTGATCTGGGGTCACTTTCTCCTGTGTATTTCTGTTGGACATACTCTCTGTTGACAGAAAATCTGATCGCCATGAATCTCTTAATATCATCCCATGATGCAATTTTCTCTTTATGTGCATACCACCATCTCGCAGGTGTGGCTTGTACTGCAAGGTCCATAGCTCCGATCCTTTGCTCGTGAGGGATCTATTGTTCAAACTGCTCGAGAAAGTCCTGGATATCTGTTAGACCATGAAAGGATGGAATCTCATTAATCTCTGCACCAATCCATCGCAGTGACTTAGTCAAGTACACGCACCTGGGCGCTGAGACTTCGTGAAGTCTGTTCTGCTAGTTTTCTAGACCAACATCTGAATCTAAGGCGCATGAGCTGTTGCATTGCCAACTAATATTCCCTTCTACGGTTGGATTGATGTAGTCACTCTGGTTTGCGGTCATCTGATAGAGGCTCTCCATATTATGTGCCTCCTCCTCTGCCCATATAGGTTCAATATATCTAGGACCCTGAAAAGGATCCAACGGTGTGATGACCCGGATCTGCGCGTCCTCAAAGGTCATTTGTCTTCTCTTTAGGTAGATAATGGCCATGTTACTGATTGCCCAATCAATGCCTAGCAATGCTGGATAGGGTCTACTATCGCCAATGATTTCTATAACTTCAAAGTCTGCGAAGCTGCGAACTCCGTCAATGTCAACTGGCACCTGCGATAACCGACCCAGAGGTGACACACGCTATTGATTAGCTAATCTCAGATGGATAGGGGATCTGACTAACTTAGGGCTACCCATCTGTTCCCATGTCTGCTTAGTCAGAACATTCACGTCTGATCCTAGATCTAAGATCACCTCATCCATTTCAAATTCTCCAACCTGCGCTATGAGTCGCATCTCTCTTCCTGTTCTTGTATGTCCCGTAATATTATGAATAGCACACTGTGTACTACTCAGGATCACAGGTACGCCCCTAGACGGTGGTACCTGTGATCCTGATTGCGTAGGGTCATCAAAGAAAGCCTTAGCTTCCTGAAATGTCTGTTTGTTCTTCTGCAGGTTGAGTGGTGTTGCTTTATTAGGAGCTCTGCGCACCCACTCCTGACTTGTGTTCTTTTTCGTTTCCTGCAATGTCCCACTGGTAGAAACACTGCTGCGAGTCACAATATTGACTCTTGGTTCTGGCTCTTCCTACTCAGCAGCAATAAACTGGATGTTCTGGTGTACTGCTGGCTTAGGTTCTCTGATCTTAGCTATCAAGGTAGGGCACTCCTCTATAGTATGATCGTAATATTTGCAGTAGTTACAAGTGGTAGTGGGGCTCTGACAGTCCCTAGCATAGTGTCCTACAACTCCGCAGTTGTAACAAGTAACTGGTCCATGACCACGGCCAAAACCCTCTCCTCTGCCGGAGCCTTCTCCTCATGCAAAGCCTCCTCCATGGCCTCGTCCTCTGAATCCTCCTCCACGGCCTCCATAAGCCGGATCCTACTGTGGTCCTACTGCTGGACCTTGTGTTTCTGACTAGACTCTGTACAAGTATTGCTTTGCTCCAACCATGAGATCATAGGCTCTGCAATCATGTACATCATGGCCTACAGAATTGCAAAAGACACAGTATACGTTCTTAGGTGTCTACACGTATTTCTTAAGTAGAGGGAACTGGTGAGGTAGATGTCCTCGCATTTGGCATATCTCACACCACGGCCTGTGGGTCTGTGGTAAGGGGTTTGGAGCCCCTGTTTCTATATATTCTACAAAGACCGGACAATTATCTTTACTAACATAAATCAGAATATGACTTTGAGGAAATAGTTGAATAATGTGAAGATCCAGAATGTAGAGACCATACAGTCATACTTTACGGGGGTCTCTCAAATCAAAGAACAACTTGTAGCAGTAGAAGAAGAAGTGGAGAATGCAAAAGTGGTGATAGCCACCTTGAATGGCCTCCCAGGATCATGGGATTCATTCATACGAGGAATGTGTTCCAGAAGGAAGTGATTACTTTCTGCAGACTCTGGGAAGAAGAAGAAGCTTGACTCATAATAAGAGAAGAGAATATGGGAGCAACTGAAGATCAAGCTCTCACCATCCAAAGATCCCTCAAGTGATGAGGAATATGAAGAACTCAACTCTTGAAGAACCTCTTATCCATATTAGCATTTGGATAAGAAACGATGCTATTATGAATAATGAAGATGATGAAGCTGAAGGCTCAAGAAGGAGTCTACCCACGAAACAAATAAAGATAAGAAAAATCATGTAAAGTCACCTACAAGAAAAGAAGGATGAGACTTGTTCTGAAGAACAAGTGACGACAGTTCAAGATGAAGAACAATATGAAGAATGCAATGACATCATTGATGCAGAACCTTCCAGCTATGAAGAAGTAACCAAGAAGAAATGGAAGACCAGTTCAAGAAGAATGATGTCTAGGATGTAGTATCAATACGTGAAGGGAAGTTTGTAGTTCCATCATGCAGTAGATGGAAACATCATGGGATACAAGGCAGTATTCGTAGCACGTGGCTTCTCATGGAAAGAAGGAATAGACTACGAAGAGACATTTGTATCCACCGGAGGTGAAGACACATGACAGGAAAAATCATGTGTGCAAATGAAAGAAGGACTTGTACGGGCTCAAAATACACCCATGGGATAACACATACATGACGAGATTAATGAAGATCTGAACCTTCGCTACAAGGTTGAAGATGAAAGTCTATAGAGGATGAAAAGCTCATAGATGGGTTCAAAAAGAACTTTTGAAAAGATTCAAGATAGAGGATCTTGGTATCCAGTGACCCTATATGGATACATAGAATATTAGTAGCAGAGTAAGCTACTTGTCACTCCAGTACAAAATGTTTCAGTGCATAGAGTATGAAAGATAGAGGGAGAATTATGGTCCGCTTCAAAGGGAGTGACTGTAGAAGATATTGAGGTTCGACATGGTACGACAGGATGGATAGATTACTGATGACTCTAGGCTTTACTGAGAGTAAAGCGGATTCCAACCTTTGCTTCAAGGTTGAAGGTGAAAGACTAGTGATGCTCCTATTATATGTCGATGACTTGTTCCTCACAGAAAAGAGGAACTCATTAAAGTTGCAAGAAAGAGACTTGTTTCCAAGTTCGAGATAAAGGACTTGGGGATGATGCACTACGTTCTAGGCATGGAGGTGTGGATAAGGGAAGTATGTAGTAGAGATCCTGAAGAGGTTCAGGATGATGGTCTGTATGACCACACCTATGGTGTCGAACATGAAGCTATTAAGTAATTATTCATCAGAGATAGTTGACTCCATGATGTATCGTCATATGATTTACTAACAAATACGGGACTAGATAATTGCTTTGTTGTGAACATATTGAGAAATGTTCACCTGATGGTTGCAAAGCATACAGTGAGGTACCTAAAGGGTACAGTTGATTATGGTCTCAAGTATGAGGCGAATCAAAAAATTAACCTAGAGGGTTATGAGGATTCATATTGGGCATGCAATGCCATTGATAGGAAGAGCACTTCGAGGTGGTACTTTAGTATGAGATCAAGTGCGATCTCTTGGTTTGGCAGGATGGAGTCCTGCATGGTGCTAAGTACAGCTGAGGCAAAATATGTTGCCACTTTCTATTTGGGAGGCAATATGTTTCTTTTGAAAACTACTATTTGATTTTCTTGATCTGACTTGCATTTTTCTATGATGCAGAAAGGAGCAGTGAAGCTCTAGTATGTGATCGAGATCGAGATCTCTCGAAAGAGGGAGTTCTAGCATAGTCCGTGAGATAGGTAGTCTGGGCATAAATCCTAGCGAAGCTCATAGGTTGCTTAGATGTAAACAGATATGTAGGTTGTACTCAGATGTAATCGGTCCTAGAAAAGCTCGCATGTTATCCTTGAATGTAATAAGCCCTGATGTGATTCTATTCTAGAAATGGCCAAAGTGAAGTTTGAGTACTTCAGGGAGAAGCTTGGTGTTCTCTAGATCGAGGTTCCCTCCAAGGGGAAGTGATGAGTCCATGAGCCACTCTGACATGGTGAGAGGATTTTGGTTCCTTCCATGGTCAGATGTAAGGGTTGAGCCATTCTGTCATGGTGAGAGGATTGGTTCCTTCCATGTCAGATGTAAGTGCTAAGCCATTCTGATGTGACTGTAGGATTGGTTCCTACATGATCAGATATAAGTGATGAATTCCATTCTTGGAATAGAGCCACCTAGTCAGTTACCAGGATTACTTAGCTTGGTACTGAGATGCCATTCTCTAGGAGAATGGAGGCACCTGTTCAGTTACCAGGAATCCTTAGTCTGGTACTGAGAGCCCTTTCGATACCGTGTGCTTGCACATGATCGGATGTAAGTGCATATCCCTTCCAATGCGGTGTGTTCGCACATGGTCGGATGTAAGTGCAAATCCATTTCGATGCAGTGTGTTTGCACATGGTCGGATGTAGGTGCAGAGCCCTTCCGATGCGGTGTGTTCACACATGGTCAGATATAAGTGTTGAGCCATTCTGGTGTGATGTGTGTACACATGGTCAGATGTGAGTGCTGGGCCTTTTTGACAAGATGAGATCAGATGTGAGTGTTGGGTGTGCCTTTCTGACAAGATGAGGTCAGATGTAAGTTCTGGATGGGGCATTCTGAATTAGGGTTAGATATAAGCACTAAAGAAGACCTACATGGAGTCTAGGCCTAAAACCAGCATGAAAAAGGGCTGTCTCTGTAGAACTTCCTGTGATGAGAAGAATGAAGAGATAGCACCATTCGATTGAGATAGTAGAAGCAGTAATGATGATGATGATTCGGTGATGATCTAGCTTTGATGATGATCTAGATCAAGTGATTATCCAGACTTGATGATGATCTAGCAGTGACGATCTATATCAAGTGATGATCTAGACTTGATGATGATCCAGTAGTGACGATCTAGATCAAGTGATGATCTAGACTTGATGATGATCCAAAAGTGACAATCCAGATCAAGTGATGATCCAGACTCGATGATGACCCAGTGATGATCCATACTTGATGAAGATGACTTGACGATGAAGATGACTTGACGATGAAGATGACTTGAAGACAAAGATGACTTGATGATGATCCAGATGATACCGAGAAGAAGACTTGTGTTGATAAATTGTGTTAAGAGAATACCTTCCTAGTTAAGAGGGAGTGTTGATGTATTTGTAACTTTGGAATGTATTCACTTGTATATTGTACCCCAATGTTTATTCTGAGAAGTATCTGTAATGTAATTGAGTCATGCCATGCCTCGATGTTCTGATTGGGAGATTCAATAATGTAAAAATGTCATGTAAAGTCATTGAGGTTAACCCTGCATTGTAATTCGGGGCAATAGTCCCCACATTTGTGTCAAGGTTAACACTCCTTATTGATCGGAGGGCAAATTCCCCACAGTTGTGGGGCACTAGGGTTATTAGACTCTCCTAGAGATGTCATCTTTAGTAAGTAATTGTTAAGTGGGGCCGACATGTTAAAGTGGACATTAAGTGAACGAAAGAATATAAATAGAGAGTGAGCCTCTCTATTTATAACACACACACTCACTCATTGGGGCACATGAGTGAGAGAGAAGTAGTTCTCTCAAGTGAGAGAGAGAGAGAAGCTATGGAGATCATATTTATGTTTTCAGTTTTTATTGCTGCTATTGGTGCTCATTCTATCTCTGAAGAAGTTGCGGGGTTTTCTCCTTTATGGTTTCCCCAAGGAAAATTCTTTGTGTCTCTTGTCTCTTGTGTTTATTGTTGTGCATGCTATTCTCTTAGATATGATCCTAAGATAATGCTAGTTTGAATGATAAAAATCTAACAACTATGGTTATGCATGACTGATATGACATGTTACAAGCAATGATGAATAGTCTTGTTAATGGTTGAATAAACAGTTAGATTTGTTAGACAAGTTAATCAATTGTCGATGCACATTGTCCTCCTCCATTCTGCACAAACTACGTTCCAACAGCTCTCCCTCAAACATATCAGGTAAGACTTCATCCGCTTCATGGGTGTTGCGAGGTAGGGTAAAACTTGTCTAGGCCGGTGCTCAGGGAGATCACGTTAAGTTGGTTGTTGACAGAGTTGGAACCCCGCTTGACTGGTCTTTGTTGGCAGGGCTGCGCCAACATGACTCCTCATTCAACCTCATGCCTCTTGTCGAAATTTCCTTTGTTAGTGATACAAATTGCAAACTAAAAAAATATAAGGTTGCAATCATATCACTATAATTTAAATAAATTCAATTGGTAGCATGCAGTTTTCTCATGCCTATGGCCACACCCATGTGTGTAATATCTTTGATGAGATAGTATGTTCTAGCTTTCGAGTTCCCACCTACTGATATTTCTCATATCAACAACCCCATAAACTAAACAATGCCTCTTATTTGAGTAGATATAATACCTTCATTACACTTAATACTATGATCAAAATCATTACCATAACAACAGGTACAAAACCTTTAGATCTATCAACTATGAATATGGTTCAACAAAATGCAACCTTTGTTAAGATCATTGGACCCAAATTTTGGTAAAAATTCTTTTTTCGTGTGATTGACATCCAGAATACCTTTGGCATGTTCAATCACAACACACCCAACTAGGTATTATTCACAACACAATTAAAATATGTATTTTTTACATGAATAGACCCACATATACAATATATTTCTATATAATTGTTGATTTCCACTAAGACCAACTTTGGTCTATAAGATCGTAAGAGAAAACAATAATGAATCAGGTGGATTGCTTTATAATTGTATTTGTATGCTTGACATATTATAAACATGAAATAAAAAACATAGAACTTACAATAGCTTTGGTTGAACCCCGTGCAAAATAATTTATAAATAAAGAAGGTTCATTACCATCTATAACTTTCTAAAGAGGTCTAACGGTGCATCCTCTCCATGTACTTAAAAAAAAAATACTATATGTAAGCCTCATTAATAATCTAATAAAAACATCATACAACATGCACTATTAGTGTTAGTTGAAACTAAGGTGCTTGTTGCTGGTTGCTGGTTGCTTTTGACCAACCCAAACAAGTAATTTAGAGTCTATATCAAGGATCATTATATCCTCTATTAACAAGTAATTTTGACTCAAATTGAAGACTTTAGTAACCTCCAAATAAGAGAAACTTATTCAAAGATAGAAAACACAATATGAAAGAAAACCATGAAAAAAATAAACATGAAATATGTTCTATATTCTCTATCATGAAATATACATATTGATATGAAAAGCATCCAAAACCATACCTCCAATGTTCCTGATATGATTTCATAGTCAAAAAATACAATGAGGATAAGCTATGTTAGATCTTCCATATGTAGAAGATAGATATAGAGGAGCACTTCATTTTCAAATGTGCCCACTATTATGAAATAGGTGATTAGTTACATTGCATGTTCAAGGAATTCCATAACTCCCTCCACTTTTTTTAGTACTAAAACCAATTATGCCTACAACTACTTAGTAGAATTATTTTTCTGTCAGATATCACATCGTTTGACCCCTTTCCCCAGAAGAAGCTACTCAAAGGATGGCAACTTTCTTATTAGTACTCCTAGATAAGGGAACCAATAGGAAAACAAAGTGGAGAACCATTCCATCTCCCAAATATGTCAAACCCAAATATTCATCCCGACCTTTAACAATGAGACCCATGTGGAGTATTTGTAATGGGTATCGAGAAGTTTCACACTAGGTTTATAAGAACCACCCTTCTATGAACGCCTAATAATGGGTCACGTTTTCCAAATAGAGAGACATCCCATGAAACAAATCCATCTTCTCTCACTTGCTTGTTATACAAAATTTATCTATTTTGTGCTTAAATGGTAGTAGAGATACCATTTCAAATTTAGAGGAGGACCCCTCTCTCTTTTTCCTAAGGACAAGCACTTGGAGCATTGAGTCTCTTTTCCTCATACTCATCTCAAGAGCATTTGATTTCTTCTTTTTGCATTAGGGTAGACATAGTTAGATTTTTTTAGAAACATCTATTCTTTCTTTTATAAGATTTGCCTATGCAATCCCACTTTATATATCCACAACCATAATCTACTGCCTTTAGCCTCTTCCAAGTATATGGATTTGTATCTAATTAGGGCACCCGTTTTCTAGCCATGGTGCTTGGAGCTTTTGAGACATGCATACTTGCTTCTAGGGAATACAGAACTAATCTTTTGGAACAATATAGTGATTTGAAGTTGTTTGAACCTGCAATGGTTGAGGATCTAATAATTGATAACAAAATTGCATTATTCTTTGATGAAGTATGATGGATAAGTGTTGAATTCTTGGAGATTGTTGCACCTACTACATATGGTTGTAGCTTCTTTTTGAGCCTACACAAATCCATTAGAAATCCTATTCTTGTATACATGCTTGTAGAAAGGCTTGAAGATGACATAAAAAGATGTATGATGCAAAAGTTGTTAACTTTGCAATGTTGAAGCTAAAGAAAATTTTGCCTCGTGTATCAAAACAATAAGTTGATACTCATGGAAAATCTATCTTATCTAGTTTTTAATTTCTCAATTCATTTGGGATCATTCTTTCCATGAGATTTTTCAACATGTAATGGGGGAGGACATAATAACAAAGTTAATACATTTTCTTATATCAAGGATGTTAATATGATTTTATGAGTATTCATATGTAATGTAGCTACACAATAAGTCATAATTTTCTCCCATCTGAACTATTTGTAGATATTATACTTAGAATTTTTCAGGATATTTTACCAAGATGTTAGAGAACCTAACAACAAACATACTCCCCAATCTTTAGGTAAATCCAAATTTTACAAGGAATAAATGTATTAGCCACTTTCCTCATAAATCCATTCACTACATAATATGGGCTATATACAATGCAGCATTAATAGTAATTTTGGTTGCAGAATTTATGAATACCAAAGTCCATATATAATAACCATTCATGTGAGGCTAAATATTGTTTATTCCAAATATAAAGCTAAGCTAAATATTTTCAGTATTGAGCAAACCCTAAACTTCCAAGAATTTATTGACTAGTGCACCTGTAATTATTCCTCTCTTGAGAGGGTAATTATGGATAGTGCTAAGTGTAAAATCCTTTGTCTTCTTAGTCCACTAATAATCGGACATACATTTTTTGCTCCTACTTTCACCTAATAGTTTGAAGATTTTAATGAATAAAGTTTAATTCTGTCGTCATTCATAGATGCTAATGTGGAGCAAAACCAAACTTTCTTTATTACTTGTTTCAAACCAGAAAAATCCTTGCAAAACCAAGCCTTCCAAGTGGAAACAAGTTTGTTTAATAAAGAAACTCAGTGTGTTATATCCCTTATAGCCAAGTTTCTCGGTTTAGACACTAATAGGCATGTCACTCAATCCCTAATGAGTGTGTTGTTCAAGATTAGTACTAGTCAAGTTGAATGCATTGAGCCAAGTCAGTCCTATTGCCTTAAATTTCATGAGTTTCTAGCTGAGAGCATTCCACTAAATAAAAAAAGATTAAATTAAAAAGGAAACAAATGAAAACCATGCCATAAAGAAATGAGTTTAAATTTAATATCTCTGACATTCTTTACTAAATTTATACTGATTTTGTAATCAAATTAAACTACCTTAAAAAAGTACCTAATTTAAATCTTACAACATAACTAGCTCAAACCATGTCATTCAACCAAAAACAATCATGTCTAGTGGGCTCAACTTTATATTCATGTTCTCTACTCTAGATGCTCTTCTTTAAACAAATGCATTAGAGATTTTCCTCATAAATCCATTCACTACACAATATGGGCTATATACAATGCAGCATTAATAATCATTTTGATTGCAAACTTTATGAATACCAAAATCCTTATATAATAATCATTCATCTTTCATAAAAAAAAAGAAAAAGCCAAACTAAATATTGTTTATTGCAAATATAAAGCCAAGCTAAATCTTAAAAAAAATCACTTCTGAATCTGTAAAAATAAATAATATGAATTACAAACATCCCATACTTAATTGATACTAGCAATACAAAACTGAAAAATACAGATGAAAACATCCCACAAGTACAAAATGGAGCTGAGCAACAGATATTCAATAATTTTCCTCATAAATCCATTCACTACATAATATGCATTGCTTACAATGCAACATTGAGAATAATTTTATTTGCAAATAAATCCATTTAAATCTATTTTATTGCAATCATAAATCCAAACCTAATCTTAAAAATTATTCAGAAATAAAAGGAATCCCCACACAATGATCAAATACAAAAAGGAACAATGAAAAGTGAAAACATCCCACACAATTGGTGTCAGGCCAACCAAAGATCAAACGTTGGCACTAAATTGAAGACTGCTAAAAATGGCTTTCCAATGGAAATTGGAATCCAAGGATCCTCCTCCTGGGCAAGCAATGTCATACTTTACCCAGAGGTTACTGGCTACTTTGAATTCCAACATGATTGCACTGCCCCTCAATAAAAACCATATGCTATCGTTTTCATCATCTCCTACCACAAGAAAATCTGTGCCCTCGGAGGATTGTATCATCTGTTTCATCAAATCATCCTTGCTGGTGTCAATCATTACCCACTCCAGTCTGTTCTGATTGACAAATCGCCATATACCCAATTTTCCAGAATGAGGAACTACAGGAAGCTTGCCATACAAGGGTTTTACAGACTCATTTGGCGTATATAATCTACCCACCAATATCAGTGCTCCTGCACCACCTGGAACGATTGTGGGTAGTGAGGCATTACTATAACATATCTCACCAATACGATAATCGAAATCTATCGTTGCAGGTCTGGCCATAAAGAGATTTCCGTCGACAAAGACATTAGGCAGCCTATTATTGTTATTATCACATGAATAATGAAAGTATTTGCATTTAGCTGAAACGCAGGTGATAATATTATCACGGCGAAAACTCCATAGAGGGGAGGGAAATGTTGTGGACAAGAGAGGGATGTCATCTCCAAGGATGCGAATTAGTTGTATTGTCCATTGGTTTGTTGTGGAAGTATATCGCGCAAGATGGATACAACTTACCCCCATGTTCTGCCAATTACCGAACAAATAAATAGTATACTCACCTGAATCGCCATCAACTTGCATCTCAGCTGTTCCATGCACAATGAGAGACTTGGCGAATTTATCAAGGCCTTGAGTATGTGGACATATCCGTGGCAAACATTTGAACTGGGCAGTCAGGGGATTGACAACAAATAAACTGAAGTCCGACCGAGCCACCAAAACTAAACCATGAGATGCAGCTTTGAGGCCCAGAGTTTTAAGGCCGAATTTCTCCCAGTTGCAAACCACCTTCATCTCAAACCAACGAGATGAGGCAATGCTGAAAGCCCATATATCTAAGTTATTGTTATTAATCAGAATACATCTATCCGTTCTGTAATAAATGGATTGGAAATGTCGGGAAGAATAAACCGCAGCCCAATCATCACAAACCAATCTACATGCCATCAAATCAACCAATGGGATTCTTAAAAATATAATCTTCCACATATCATATGGAAGACTATTGAACTCCCATTCCTTTTGTCTTCCTTTTACAACAAGAGGCTTGGGATCTTGATCAGACGTACTTTTCGAAATCCGCTTTCTTTTGGAAGCTGTGTGATAATAATAGCGTTGAAACTCTTGGATAAGAAGAGCCATGGGAATGTTTTCTGCAAACCGCATCAGGGCTTCTCTCCATTCACTGGTGTATATAAATTTCCGATTCCTTGCAAATTTGTCAACAACTTTCCTCTTTCCTGTACTTGATTGGAGATCGGGATCTTGAACCTTTTGTCGCCGGATAAAATCTTCCACGGTTGGGAAGACTGCATCCAAACTCAAACGCTCTCTTTGGGGGAAGATATCCATGTTACAATAGGTTTTCACTGTTCACTCAATTTCCAAATAACTGTAATTGCTGGCATCGACTTGTTTAGATACAAATGCTGCAAGGAAAGGAAAACTGGCTATTGCTGTTAGACACACCAGCACACTGTGAGGGGGTGAATCAATGTGCCCCCACTTATTCTAATTTCACTTTTCAAAACTTAAACAAGTATCATCAATTGTTTAATATCAAATGCATCAACATCAACAATCAATCAATATCAAATGCATCAACATCTACAACCGCTGTCTTGAAGATGGTACATTCTTGGATGCAACAATCTGCTGTAACTGCCTTGATAATAAAACGTCTCACAACTTAAACATCACCTAAGATAACATCAGAGCACATCAAGCCAAATTTGCAGCTGATTTCAATTCACCTGAATTCTCCAACAACAAGAGTCAATAAAAGATACTGCTGCGTTACTGCTCGTTCACCCCCGAAAAATCTCAGGGCTACATCTCTATGTCTGAATCGTCTGTTGTTCGACCCATGTCTGCACTTTTTGAAACACTAGGGAACGTCACTAAATTTGTCTCTGAAAACACCTAGGGCACACGTATTTGTCAGCTCAGTCTGACATCTCTCTGAGTTAGATCTGCCGCTTCCCTCTGCTCCCTTTCATACCCAAGGATCAGAGCTCCAAAACTCCAACGATTTCTTTTTTATCCACAAATTTCAAAGAATAAGAAGAACTTCAAGTTCTCACCGGGTCCGAAACAGAGAAAGAAAGTTTCATGAAGACTGCAGCTCCATTAGTCTTCATCATCTTTACCCAGCCAAAAAAAGTCTGCGGCTGCTCTAAAACTCCACAAAATTCATCCACGACTCACATTTCCTGTAGCCTACGATTAACCCGAAATTCCCCGTGCGATATCCCTTATAAGTTAGCTTCTAGGTTTAGACATTGATAGGTATGTGAGTGAGTCCATAATGAGTCTGTTGTTCAATATCAGTACTAGTCAAGTTGAGTCAATTGATTCAAATCAATATTGAATTTGATGAGTTTCTAGATGAGAGCATCCACTCATAGCTAGTTAAATTCCACAATGCCAGGTTTTTCATATTTCAATCTTATTTGATTAAGATGTTCCTATTTTTCAATGAGTAGAACCTACAATTTCCATAGTTGGTTTTCACTAATGAGATGGACATGAATTTTGTCAAATTTATGAACTTTCTTATGTCTAAGGTGTATAAAGTGTTTTTCCAGTAGAAGTTTCCCATAGTACTACCTATTATGAAGTAAATGCTACAATTTTCATCTGGCAAAAGAATTGGGGATTGGTTCTTGTTGGAGGAAGATACAATAAGAAGAGTGTATGTATTTGTTCATCAACCTTACATTTTACCATCTTTCTTAACTCTTGATATTTTTTCCTTAGAGGTTTTAAAACAGAATATCATTGTTCAGAATGAGCACTTTATCAATTTCAAGAAATCATCTGAGATCAATTTTCCATGGGTAGTTGGCCCATTCATCATAAAATTAAGGTTGCTTTACCTATAGTGGAGAATTTATTAAAGGTAATGAGGTTCCAAATAGTTCCAACAATCGATTATGATCCTCATCATGTTATATCAATAAGAAGGAAAGTAAACAAGAACAAACCATTCAAGCATCATGCAGTTGAAGGCCTAGTTGTGAGTTTCTTGTTGGAGCAGGGTCCCGTAGCTACAGAAGAAGCTGCTAGTTTTGGTGGAAAGATAAGTTTTGGCGGAAAGAAGTTAAGACAGAGCTACGACGCCATAGCACATTTCCAGCTGGAGAGCAGAGCCGAAAACCATGACTTTTAAGATAGAAAAGTCAAGAAGGCAACGGTACCTGAGCGGCCGAGAAGAGAGAGCTCAACCACTGCATTGAAGGCAGCGGTGGAAGACATGAGGGCTCAGTGAACCTCATAAAGGAGAAGGAGCAATGAGGCTGAAGCATTGAAGGCGAAAGACAGAAAACTGAAGCGGTGCATAGTACCCATGATCAGTGCCGGGAAGCATGGAAGACTGCAGAGAGCTGTGGTGTGACGGAAAGCGGCTACCTCAAGTACAGATACGGCCGACTGTCACTAAGTTAGGTTTTGGGTTACTGTTGGGACAGGCCCATAGTGTTGTAATGGCACGACCTTCGGGCTGCCTATATAAGAATGCATTTTGTATTGTAAAAGGGTTGGTTAGTTGGTTGGTGGGTTGAAGAACTAGCTAGTCATTTTGTTGGTAGCGTTTTGCAGATTATTAGACTGTTGTAAAAGCCTAGCTCTGGTTCTGTTATTAGCGGTAGCAATCTTATGGTAACCAGTAGCTGGCTTATAGAACATATATGTAAAGATCCGCAGGGATCGACAGAGAGGGAAGAGTATATTGCAGGAGAGCAATATAGAGAGAAAAGAGGTCTAAGAGAGAAGATCTTAAGCTGCATATGCGGTGCAGCAGAACTGTGTTTTACCTTCCCCTGAGCTATAATAAAAACACAGTTCTGTGGACGTAACTTCCATCCTGGAGGTGAACCACGTTAAAATCAGTGTTATGCGATTGGTTTATGTGTTATGTTTACTTATGCATGTCTCAATCAGTTCATGGACTTTGTTTACAGTTAACGAATGAATGTGTTAATCAGTTCACTGCAATATAGAAGGATATATAAATAGGTTAATATCTTAGCATGCTGTCTATGGTTCATTTATGCATTGCGTACAACAATCTCTATTGCTGTATTGAATAGCCTTGTATGTTGAGTCTTGCACATCGACACAAGCAACCCTAAGTGCGCTAAACCGTGGAGGTAGGATATCACAGAGAGGTGATACCGCACCGGTAGAGAAGCTGCAGTGCATGGTACCGCAGGTGAAGGACTTAGCGTTGGGCAGGAGCTGCGTGTCACACTGTGCGCGACGATGCGATAAGGTTGGAGATATCGCGGGAGGGAGGAAGTGCACGCCGCAGGAAAGGATCGTGCGGCGGTATAAAGGAATATCCTACGGCTAGGAAAGCCGCGAGATGAGGAAATCCCACGACGCGAGCATGAGATCGTGCGACGCGTAGAGGAGAGACCGCAGCTAGGGGAGCTGCGAGCCACCAGTGGGATTGCCATAGAACCTGGTCCAAGACACTTGAGTCCTTGGCCAACCCATTAGAGTCACTTCGGGTGAGAATTCAGGCCACTTTGCGGTCTGTCGCCAAAAGGGCCGGTGATCTAGGGGTGTTGTTGGTTGAATATAGTTAACCCGGGTCTGCCCATAGCAGCCAACAAATGGTTCCGTTGTCGGTTTTGAACAACTGAGCGCTAATGTTCTGTTGGCATCCCACCAGAGAAGAGTTTCACCAGTGGATGGATTCAAACCTAAGGGAGTTTGCCCAGAAAGAAAATCGGAGCCCTAAACTGAGCACAGAGGACTAGTTAGAAAAGCATATCGCTTCAGATATACACGCTATATTCTTTGCGACCTATGGAAATGAGATTTTCGACTGGTTATCCAAGTTGATAGATAGGAACATATTCAAGAAGAAGAGAAACATTGTCTAGACACCGGAGCTGATTCAGACCGTGCAGAACCTCGACAATCTCATTACGAGAGTAGTAGACTTCTGGCTTGCGAGTGTGCTAGGAGGATTTGTAATAGAATTTGTAGTTGACCAGAGAAAAAGCTTCAGCGAGGCTGAGCGATACTTCTTCAAAGGATATCGTGGTAAGTACCTAAAATATCTAAACTTGTCCATTAAGATGCTGCTACATGAAAAAGGAGTAATGGACATGGTTTCAGATGAATAAGTAAAGATAGTAATGTCACAAGAGTTTGAAAGTGATTTTGATGACATTGGATGCACACGTAGTGGCAAGAAATATAAAGTAACCTTCGGCTCTTTTGTATTTGGAGATAGTTCAGACAATATTAGGCAACCGAGTCCTAGTACCATAGCAGAACCAGAGGGGGGTATCCCTTACCAGCCCTACACCCCATAGAAACAGACTGGGACTCAGAGTAATCCCGTAGGTACTCCATCCAGTAGCTCATAGACAATACCTACTGCCGCTACATCATCTTCACCTACACCGCTGAGTGGTAGTAATCCAGTCAATCAGATCCCACTGCAGAGAAATAGAATGGGAGACGATATGAAGCTACCTACCTTTAAGGGTATAGGAGCAGAGGACCCGAAACAGCATTGGTTTCTATGCGAAGCTATGTGGACCATTAAAACAATCAACGACGATAACCTTAAACTTGTACAGTTGGTCACTACACTCAGAGATCGAGCTTTAACATGGTACATAAAGTATACCACAGTACCCAAGACACTTGCCCAAGTCAAGAACGCCATGATTAAAGAGCTCAAGAAACCTAAGTCTGAATCTCAGTGCATTACAGAGCTCAAGGATATTAAGCAGCTACCATCAGAATCAGTATGGGACTTTGACCAGAAATTCAAAGCTCTTATAGAGCAAGTAAGTTTTGAGTTTGCACCGGAGCAGCATAAGGAACGGTTTATCGCAGCACTGCTCCCTCACATCAGAGTGCCATTAATGTAGTAGAAGCTCCAGACACAGGATGACACGTTGGAGATGGCGATGAAGCTAGAAGCTTCACCCTTAGCTGAAACCAGTGCAGGCATGACAACTCTACAGAACCAGTTGGCCAACCTCACGTTACAGATACACGAACTTAAGAAAGGAAAAGAGGTTATGCAGGACATATGGTGCTTACGATGTAGAGCACAGGGTCATACCAAAGATAACTGTCCAGTCTTTGCAGAATATCTAGCGTCAAGGGCTCCTAACCCCTTACCATGAACGCAAGGGCCATGGTGTGAAATATGCAAAACACAAGGACACCCACCTCAGCAATGCCCTTTGCTTCAGAAGTATGTACAGACACCTAAGAACCTATACTGTGTCTTTTGCAGTTCTGTCGGACATGATGAATAGAATTGCCAAGCTTATGATCTCATGTTAGATAGAAAATATGACGTATACAGAGTCCAGTTAGAAACACAGGGTCCAGCAGCAGGACCACAGCCTAATCCAACTTATGGTGGCCGAGGAGGAGGATTCAGAGGACGAGGCCGTGGAGGAGGCTTTGCAAGAGGATAGGGTTTTGGCCGTGGTCATGGACCAATCACTTGTTATAACTGTGGAGTTGTAGGACACTATGCTAGGGACTGTCAGAGCCCCATTACTACTTGTAATTACTGCAAATATTATGGTCATACCATAGAGGAGTGCCCTACCTTGATAGCTAAGGTCAAAGATACTAAGCCAGTGGTACACCAGAACATCCAACTTATTGTTGCTGAGCAGGCAGAGCCAGAACCAAGAGTCAATATTGTGACTCGTAGCGGTGCTTCCACTAGTGGGACATCGCAGGAGACCGAAAAAAACATAGGGCAGGAATGGGTGCGCAGAGCTCCTGGTAAAGCAACAGCACTCGACCTACAAAAGAATAAAGAAACATTTCATGAAGCCAAGGCTTCCTTTGATGAACCTAAACAATCAGGATCGTAGGTACCGCCGTCTAGGGGCGTACCGCAGCAAGCACCTTGTGGTGATAGCCCAGAACAGATACCGTAGGCTACCACATCGGGAAGATGCGACGAGGATGAATCGACAGGAAGTGTACAATCCTTCCTGCACAGTTGCTTGAAGCTCTTGAGAAATGAAAAAGCTATCGGTAAGCTACAACACATCATAGATCAGTGTCAGCAACCTTCTCTCTCGGGCAGTGCACATCGCACTGTTCATAATATTACAGGACATACTAGGACCGGAAGAGAGATGAAACTCACAGAACAGATTGGAGAGTTTGAAATGGATGAAGTCGTCTTAGATCTGGGATCAGAGATGAACGTTCTAACTAAGAAGACATGGGAACAGATGGGTAGCCCTCAGCTAGCCATATCGCCTATCCACCTGAGATTAGCTAATCAGCAGCGAGTATCACCATTGGGTCGACTACCACAGGTGCCAGTTGACATTGACTTAGTTCATACTTTTGCAGACTTCAAGGTTATAGAAGTCATTGGCGACAGTTGACCATATCCAGCACTATTAAGTATCGATTGGGCAATTGGTAGCAAGGCTGTCATCGACCTAAAGAGAAGACAAATGACCTTTGAGGATGTGCAGATCCGGGTCATCGCCCCGCTGGATCCTTACCAAGGTCCTAGATATATCGAACCTATCTGAGCCGAGGAGGAGGCACATAACATGGATAGTCTCTACCAGGTGATTGTGAACCAGAACAACTACATCAATCCAACCGCAGAAGGGAACATTAGTTGGCGATGCGACAGCTCATGCACATCAGATTCCAATATTGGTTTAGAGAACTGGCAGAACAGACTTTACGAAGTCTCAGCACGTAGATGTGCATTTATGAGTAAATCACTGCGATGGATTGGCGCAGAGATCACCGAGATTCCATCATATCATGGTCTAACAGATATTCAGGAATTCCTTGAGAATTTTGAGCAACAGAATCCTTATGAGCAGAGAATCGAAGCTATGGACCTTGCAGTACGAGCCACACCTACAAGATGGTGGTACACGCATAAAGAAAATATCGTATCATGGGATGATATTAAAAGATTGATGGCGATCAGGTTTTCGGTCGACAAAGAGTATGTCCTGCAGAAGTACACAGGAGAAACTGATCCCAGGGCACACATTCAGACATGTGAACAGAACTGGTCGGACATTCCAGAGGATGAATGGGTTCACAGATTCATTCACACATTGGACACAGTTCCAAGGAACTGGTACACAGAGACTGAGTTGCGCAAGGGGATGACCACATGGTCACTTATGACAGACATTTTCCTACTTTGCGTTTGAATCAGAACATTCAAGTGTTGCTCATGCCCTAGACATAATCAAGATCAAGATATTCGAGGACTGTACCATCTCAGTGCAGGATCAACCTGAGTGGACCATTCAGTTGCAAGACGTGCTTGAGTGCTATAAATTCGCAGCAAAGCCAGAAAATGAAGATAAGGATGAGGATGAGGATCCTCGCAACACCAACATTCCGGAATCAGAAGGGACTCGCGATGTTGGGAGACCACAGTTAGAGATTCCAGCAATCACCGAACCTATCAAGATTAAAAAGATCAATATTGGCACAGATGCAGAACCTAAGTTTGCCTCTATTGGAGACTATTGGAATGATAAAACAGTCGGACAGATTGCCGACTTGTTACATGACTATCAGGACCTATTTCCCACCAAGTTCATAGAGATGAAGGGAATAGTTGGAGACCTGGGAGTTATGAAGATACCATTGAAGGAGGATGCTAGACAAGTTAAGCAGCGCCCATATAGATTGAATCCGCGCTACAAAGAAAAAGTAAAGGACGAAATCGATAAGATGCTAGCAGCAGGCATCATTGAGCCGATAGAAGAAAGCGAATGGGTTAGCCCCATGGTCATCCAGGAAAAGAAAACAAAAGGAGACATCAGGATCTGTGTCGATCTGCGCAAGCTCAACGATGCATCGCTTCATGATCCATTTCCGACACCGTTCACTGATGAGGTATTAGACAACATGGGAGGACAGGAGGTCTACTCCTTCACTGATGGATTTTCAAGCTACCTTCAGATCAGAATACATCCAGAAGATCGGTCCAAGACCACCTTTGCAACAGAATGGGGGTCGTTCCAGTATATGGTAATGCCCTTTGGTCTTAAGAATGCACCAGCTATATTTTCTAGAGTAGTAGTTACTATATTTAAAGAATACATTCATAAATTCTTAGAAGTATATTTTGATGATTGGACTGTATTCGGACTAATTGACAAGCATATAGGAGACTTAAGACTGATGTTAGAGAAATGTAGGTAGTACCATATTTCTCTGAACTTGAAGAAATGTATATTTTGTGCACCATTTGGTATTTTGTTGGGTCACATTGTTTGTAGACAAGGCTTGATGGTATATCCCGTGAAGATTGCCATCATTGTAAACCTTCCAGCACCCAACTCAGTCAAGCAACTGAGGACAGTACTTGGTCATACCGAGTATTACAGAAAGTTCATCAAGGGCTATGCAAAGATTACAACACCAATGGAGAAATTGCTCAAGAAAGATGTAAAATTCCTATGGAACGAGGAATGTCAGCAGAGTCTAGACATGCTTAAAGAGAAGATGGTTACAGCACCCATCTTAGTATTTCCCGACTGGACTAAGCCATTTCATGTACATGTGGATGCGTTTGGCATCGCATTAGGGGTTGTTTTAACACAACCAGGAGAAGGGAACATTGACCACCCCATCGCATATTCCAGTAGAAAGCTCTCGACAGCAGAAAAGAACTACACCACAACTGAAAGGGAAGGCTTAGCTATGGTGTATGCACTCCAGAAGTTTAGGCACTACCTGTTGGGTGCCCCGTTTAAGATGTTTACTGACCATTCTACGTTAAAGTATTTGGTCAATAAGCCAATGTTAGGGGGGGGAATCTGTAGATGGTTACTCCTCTTTCAGGAGTATGATTTTGAAATCATTGTGAAACCAGGAAGACTGAATGCAGGACCTGATCATTTGTCGCGGATAGACTCCGGAGAAGAGCCAAGTAACCTAGATGACAATCTACCAGATGCACCATTGTTCTCTATCTAGATCACAGATGAGTACTATGCTGATATTATTCAATTCCTCACTACGGGAGTAGCACCTGACGAGTTTACTAAGCAGCAAAAGAAGCAGTTGGTTGTTAAAGCCGCAGACTTCACCCTCATCGCAGGACACCTATACAAGTTAGGCCTGGATGAAGTTCTTCGCAGATGTGTGATGCCGCAAGAAAAAGATGCTATTATCAGAGAGGCACATTTAGGAACCGCAGGAGGTCATTTCGCAGGAAAGCCGACTGTGCAGAAAATCCTAGAGGTAGGATTATGGTGGCCTACATTGCATAAAGACACCAAGGAATTTTGCAGATGCTGCGATATCTGCCAAAGGGTAGGAAAACCCTCGCGACGCGATGAAATGCCACTGTGACCGTAGGTCACGCTGCGCGCATTTGACAAATGGGCTATATATTTTGTGGGTCCTATCAACCCACCAGGAAAGCGCACCGGTGTAAGATATATTATCACTGGAACAGAGTACCTTACCAGATGGGCAGAGGCCAAAGCAGTAAGAAATTGCGATGCTGCTACAGCTGCACAGTTCCTTTTTGAAAACATCATCAGTAGGTTTGGATGCCCAGTAATTTTGATGAGTGATCAAGGAACACACTTCTTGAACAACACTATTGAGGCATTGACAGAAGAATTCCAAATCCAGCACCATAAGAGCACTCCCTACCACCCATAGGCTAATGGTACAGTGGATGCCTTTAATAAGATTTTAGAAAATGCTCTTACTAATATCTACAATAGCCAGAGGAATGATTGGGACCTTAGAGTTAACGCTGTATTATGGACATACAGAACCACATGCAAGAAACTTACGGGACACACACCTTTCAGCTTGGTGTATGGACATGAGGCTGTTATGCCTATGGAGTATATTCTTCCCATTTTAAGAATTGCTCAGATTACTGAGATGACTGATAAAGACATAGTCGAGGAAAGGTTAGCACAGTTGCTTGCCTTAGAAGAAGATAGATTCATTGCCGGATTCCATCAGAAAGTGTAGAAGGCACGATAAAAAGCTTGGCATGACAGACACATTAAGAATAAGATTTTCAAGATTGGAGACCTAGTGCTCCTCTATGATAGAAAATTCATCAAGTTCCCAGGGAAGTTCAAGACACATTGGCTGGGGCCATATCAGATACAGCAAGTCACAGAGGGAGGTGCCGTTCAGCTCAGCCAGCTGAATGGGGAGCTTTTTCCCACATGGATTAATGGCAGTAGGCTTAAGCCCTATAGTGATAGCCCCCCCGCCTGTCAGCCCTAGCTTAGCCAGTTTATGGTAGTGCAGATGTCCAGTATAGTTGAAAGGAGGCATCACACTGGGAACAAGTCTACACCGGCAAAAAAAAAAAAAAAAAATTATGCAGGTGATGCGGAGTCGCATCGCAGCAGTGCGATGTTTCCCCGTGCCACGTACTCAGTTTTGCAATCGAAAAAGGCCAGTCAAGTCAGCAGCTGACATGTAGTTAATGAGGTAATGATCCGTATATCTTACCGTAGATTTGGCAGCAGTATAATTAATATTTCCATATTTGGAAAATCTCCGACGAGACCGACGCCTGTCCACACACGTTTCGAGGGATGGTGGGTGTGGTCTTGTCCAGGCATTAATGACGATCGACGGGTCTAGTCTAGATGACCATTGCATCCGGGATTATCGTATGGGGCATAAAAGCAGAAAGTATTCAATTGAGACAGTTACATTTGCAGAAAAATCGAGAGCCATAGAGTTAAGTTGTTAAGAGTTCTGTGTTGAGAGATAATTGGTTACAGAGTGCTGTGATTTTCAGAAGTTGCAGCCAGTGCACATCCGCTAGTTGTACTGAGTGGGTTATGTTCGAGGATGAACCTCTAGAAGGCATGCTAAGACATTTTGACCCTGGTGGCCATAGGTCCACCATGACGACGTCGCCCAGGGTTGTGAAATTAAGTACAACACAAGTCAGATAGCCGCTAAGGATGAAGAGTCAAGTGCCAGAAGTAGAAGTTGTCACCAAAGTCTCTGCTAAGGAGAAGAAGAACGCCGAGCCGATCACTGAAGATAAGAAAGCAGAGCAGAAGAATGATGAGAAGAAATCTCCCGCTAGGTGGAAAGTAAAAATGAGAAAAAGAAAGCAATGGGAGAAGGTTGCCGACCTATCTGATCAGCTAAGAAAAGCACTAAATATTGCGGAGGCAACGCAACAAAAATCTGATGATCAGAGGAAGCATGTGTACCTGGAGCACCTCGAAGAGAAGAGAAGTGGAAGAGGACAACAAACCCAGCAGTCGGTAGAATTCCTGGAGGTAGGCAAAGGCTTGTTCTCGGAACGGAATTCATGGGTTGCCCCTCCTTCATATATGAGGCTCCAGACTGAATGAAATGTTTGAGAAGGCTGGAAGATACAGACTTTCCATGTGATAAAATTTCTAACCCAGATAAAGAGGAAAGGATATCTGTAGAAAACCTCTCAAACACTAGCAGGCTCTTAAAAGGTTTCAGGAGCAAAGAGAGAGAAACCATGACATTGGGCAGGAAGGATAAGAGAGCCCAGCGAACCAAGTTACATAAAATATAAAGAGAGTGTCGAAGTGATGCAGAGGGAAGTCACACGACTTCATGACAGGTTGCAAAGGGCTTCGCAGGAAGCCAAGGAAAAGCTACAGCAGGAGAAGCCCGCTGCAGGTGGCTCGAGGGCGAGCCACATGTAAGTGTTAGGGGACTGTTGGAGCAGGGTCCCGCAGCTACAGAAGAAGCTTCTAGTTTTGGAGGAAAGATAAGTTTTGGCAGAAATAAGTTAAGACAGATATATGACGCCGTAGCACGTTTCCAGCTGGAGAGCAGAGCCGGAAACCATGACTTTTAAGATAGAAAAGTCAAGAAGGAAACGGTACCTGAGCGGCCGAGAAGAGAGAGCTCAACCACTGCATTGAAGGTAGCGGCGGAAGACAGGAGGGCTCAGTGACCCTCATAAAGGAGAAGGAGCAATGAGGCTGAAGCATTGAAGGTGAAGGACAGAAAAGCGAAGCGGTGCATAGGACCCATGATTAGTGCTGGGAAGCATGGAAGACTGTAGAGAGCTGTGGTGTGACGGAAAGCGGCTACCTCAAGTACAGATACGGCCGACTGTCACTAAGTTAGGTTTTGGGTTACTGTTGGGACAGGCCCACAGTGTTGTAATGGCATGACCTTCGGGCTGCCTATATAAGAATGTATTTTGTATTGTAAAAGGGTTGGTTAGTTGGTTGGCGGGTTGAAGAACTAGCTAGTCATTTTGTTGGTAGCGTTTTGCAGATTATTAGACTGTTGTAAAAGCCTAGCTCTGGTTCTGTTATTAGCGGTAGCAATCTTACGGTAACCAGTAGCTGGCTTATAGAACATATATGTAAAGATCTGCAGGGATCGACAGAGAGGGAAGAGTATATTGTAGGAGAGCAAAATAGAGAGAAAAGAGGTCTAAGAGAGAAGATCTTAAGCTGCATATGAGGTGCAGCAGAACTATGTTTTACCTTCCCCTGAGCTATAATAAAAACACAGTTCTGTGGACGTAACTTCCATCCTGGAGGTGAACCACGTTAAAATCAGTGTTATGCGATTGGTTTATGTGTTATGTTTACTTATGCATGTCTCAATCAGTTCATGGACTTTGTTTACAGTTAACGAATGAATGTGTTAATCAGTTCACTGCAATATAGAAGGATATATAAATAGGTTAATATCTTGGCATGCTGTCTATGATTCATTTATGCATTGCGTACAACAGTCTCTATTGCTGTATTGAATAGCCTTGTATGTTGAGTCTTGCACGTCGACATGAGCAATGTTAAGTGCGCTAAACCGCGGAGGTAGGATATCACAGAGAGGTGATACCGCACCGGCAGAGAAGCTGTGGTGCGCGGTACCGCAGGTGAAGGACTTAGCGTTGGGCGGGAGCTGCGTGTTGCATCGTGCGCGGCGATGCGATAAGGTTGGAGATATCGTGGGAGGGAGGAAGTGCACGCCGCAGGAAAGGATCACGCGGCAGTATAAAGGAATATCTTGCGGGTAGGAGAGCCGCGAGACGAGGAAATCGCACGACATGAGTAGGAGATCGCGCGACGCGCAGAGGAGAGACCGCAGCTAGGGGAGCTACGAGCCACCAGTGGGATTGCCACAGAACCCGATCCAAGACACTTGACTCCTTGGCCAACCCATTAGAGTCACTTCGGGTGAGACTTCAGGCCGCTTTACGGTCTGTCGCTGAAAGGGTCGGTGATCTAGGGGTGTTGTTGGTTGAACATAGTTAACCCGGGTTTGCCTATAGCAGCCAACAAATGGTTCCGTTGCCGGTTTTGAACAACTGAGCGCTAATGTTCTGTTGGAATCCCACCAGAGAAGAGTTTCACTAGTGGCTGGATTCAAACCTAAAGGAGTTTGCCCAGAAAGAAAATCAGAGCCCTAAACTGAGCACAGAGGACTGGTTAGAAAAGCATATCACTTCAGATATACACGCTATATTCTTTGCGACCTATGGAAACGAGCTTTTCGACTAGTTATCCAAGTTGATAGATAGGAACATATTCAAGAAGAAGAGAAACATTGTCTGGAAACCGGAGCTGATTCAGACTGTGCAGAACCTAGACAATCCCATTACGAGAGCAGTAGACTTCTGGCTTGCGAGTGTGCTAGGAGGATTTGTAATAGAATTTGCAGTTGACCAGAGAAAAAGCTTCAGCGAGGCTGAGCGGTACTTCTTCAAAGGATATCGTGGTAAGTACCTAAAATCTCTAAACTTGTCCATTAAGATGCTGCTACATGAAAAAGGATTAATGGACATGGTTTCAGCTGAATAAGTAAAGATAGTAATGTCACAAGAGTTTGAAAGTGATTTTGATGACATTGGATGCACACGTAGTGGCAAGAAATATAAAGTAACCTTCAGCTCTCCTGTATTTGGATATAGTTTAGACAATATTAGGCAACCAAGTCCTAGTACCACAGCAGAACCAGAGGGGGGTATCCCTTACCAGCCCTACACCCCACAGAAACAGACCGGGACTCAGAGTAATCCCATAGGTACTCCATCCAGTAGCTCACAGACAGTACCTACTGCCGCTACATCATCTTCACCTACACCGCTGAGTGGTAGTAATCCAGTCAATCAAAACCCACTGCAGAGAAATAGAATGGGAGACGATATGAAGCTACCTACCTTTAAGGGTACAGGAGCAGAGGACCCAGAACAACATTGGTTTCTATGCGAAGCTATGTGGACCATTAAAACAATCAACGACGATAACCTTAAACTTGTACAGTTGGTCACTACACTCAGAGATCGAGCTTTAACATGGTACATAAAGTATACCACAGTACCCAAGACACTTTCCCAAGTCAAGAATTCCATGATTAAAGATTTCAAGAAACCTAAGTCTAAATCTCAGTGCATTACAGAGCTCAAGGATATTAAGCAGCTACCATCAGAATCAGTATGGGACTTTGACCAGAAATTCAAAGCTCTTATAGACCAAGTAAGTTTTGAGTTTGCACCGGAGCAACATAAGGAATGGTTTATCGTAGCGCTGCTCCCTCACATCAGAGTGCCATTAATGTAGCAGAAGCTCTAGACATAGGATGATGAGTTGGAGATGGCGATGAAGCTAGAAGATTCACCCTTAGCTGAAACCAGTGCAGTCATGACAACTCTACATAACCAGTTGGCCAACCTCACGTTACAGATACATGAACTTAAGAAAGGAAAAGAGGTTATGCAAGACATATGGTGCTTACGATGTAGAGCACAGGGTCATACCAAAGATAACTGACCAGTCTTTGCAGAATATCTAGCGTTAGGGGCTCCTAACCCATTACCATGAATGCAAGGGCCATGGTGTGAAATATGCAAAACATAAGGACACCCACCTCAGCAATGCCCTTTGCTTCAGAAGTATGTACAGACACCTAAGAACCTATAATGTGTCTTCTACAGTTCTGTCGGACATGATGAATAGATTGTCGAGCTTATGATCTCATGTTAGATAGAAAACATGACGTATACAGAGTCCAATCAGAAACATAGGGTCCAGCAGCAAGACCACAGCCTGATCCGACTTATGGTGGTTGAGGAGGAGGATTCAGAGGACGAGGCTGTGGAGGAGGCTTTGCAAGAGGAGAGGGTTTTGGCCGTGGTCGCGGACCAATCACTTGTTATAACTGCGGAGTTGTAGGACACTATGCTAGGGACTGTCAGAGCCCCACTACTATTTGTAATTACTGCAAATCTTATGATCATACCATAGAGGAGTGCCCTACCTTGATAGCTAAGATCAGAGATACTAAGCCAGCGGTACACCAGAACATCCAACTTATTGTTGCTGAGCAGGTAGAGCCAGAACCAAGAGTCAATATTGTGACTTGTAGCGGTGCTTCCACTAGTGGGACATCGCAGGAGACCAAAAAAAACATAGGGCAGGAATGGGTGGGAAGATCTCCTGGTAAAGCAACAGCACTCGACCTATAGAAGAATAAAGAAACATTTCATGAATCCAAGGCTTCCTTTGATGAACCTACACAATCAGGATCGTAGGTACCGCTGTCTAGGGGCATACCGCAGCAAGCACCTTGTGGCGATAGCCCAGAACAGATACCACAGGCTACCACATCCGGAAGATGCGACGTAGCTCTGTCTTAACTTCTTTCTACCAAAACTTATCTTTCCGCCAAAACTAGCAGCTACTTCTGTAGTTGCGGGACCCTGCTCAAACATTCCTACTAGACATATTATCCTAAGGTGGCACAAAAGGAGGAAGATATTGTTGATTCCTAGAAAAATCCTAGGTACCGACAGTAGGGATTCTCCCTAATAACCATTCCCAAATGGATCGTTTATCATTTGGTATGGGGAATCTGTCTGGTTTACGGTTTGACTACCGTAGAGTTAAAGTGTATTCTTAAATCTCTTTTACCGGTTACGACCCAATCCACCATTTATATATTTTATATTTTATGTATGAAATGCAAGTGCCTAGATCAAATGCAAGTAATAGAAACATAAAAACTAATCTAAATCTATTTTGGCCTATCCCAAAGGAACAAGATTGATATTATATAAGGATGAATGATGTGTTGTATTGTTTGAATACAGAACTATACATATAACTGATAAATCCAAGATACATACATACAATATAAATTTAACGTAGAGATAGATCAGTGATATTAAAACATTCATCATTCATTATTGCATAAGATTCATCACATAACATAAAATTAGTCATAACTCAGAAATAGTTCAGAGGGTTAGGAACGATCTCACGGATTGTATATAGCGCTAAAAAAGAAATAGTTCTTCATTTAGTTGTACAAAACATGCTTTGAGACTTATGCAATACTCTCTCGAGCAAAAATTCCATCTTCTTTATTATAAAAGGAAATAGTTCTTCTTACAAAAAGCTTCAGTAATTATGCTAGCGAAAAGTCCTTTCTCTATTTGACTTCACCTATATTTATACATTTCAAAATGACTCTTCGTTTGCTTTCCCCTTGGACTTCCTCAATATTCGGTTACAAAGATTGTCTTCTAGTGTAGTCACTAATCAAGAGATAAATACAAAAAATATTACAATTACATTTCCATGTGTCAAAAGGACAAAACACTTAAGTGGACCCAGTCTGTTGTCATGCTAATTTCTTTCTCCAGCAAGCTGTATTGTGCTTGATGCATGAGGGAGGCTCTCGGGGTTGTCCTGAATAAGGCTTTGTCCTAGATCTTCATCACCCAAATATTACTGATCTTCCTTTCTTTGTTCTTTTGTAACCACCCCTTGGTTTAATGCTTCTTGAGTTATTGACCTCTCTAGTTTTGTAATATTTTCTTGGATAGCTTCCTCTTTCTTTCTCTTATCTTCTTCACTCTTTTTCCTATCTGCACTTCCTTAGCTAGAAATATCTTTGCACCTGTTTCCAACCTCCTTGCAAATTGTTCTTTGGATTTTCTTGCAGATTCGTTCTGATGTGGTGACTACAATAACATAAAAACAATTTCAATATTTACATCATTAAACTAACCTGTGAATTTGAATGAGAGGAGAAAAAAAATCTCAATAATACGCTAGGCCAACCATTCCAAACCAACATCAGTACTTTGCATTACCCTGCTATCCTCACCCATTGGGTCAAGACAAACACGATATAGGTCAATGGGTAAAATGTTGGCAATAAAATTCTTGCATAGGCAGGTCTCGGCCTTTGGAAATCTGTTTTTAACGGCCCAGTCCACGGGAAAAATACTTCAGCACAAATGGTAGAGCTCTAACAGGTTTTGTAGGTGAAAACACATTTGAATGGGTTGATAAAGCGTTATGAGCAGGTGAGGCGGCCTCAGCTAGGTCAAAACTCTTTTAAAGGATGGTTCTAAACCTAAACGTAAGGGGGAGAGCTATTTTTTAAATCTAAAACGAAAACCTACCCACGTTTTACGGCGTAAAAACACAAACAACAACTCAAAAAATAATCTTAAATCTCCAAACCAAGTAAGAACAGCCTCGATAACGATGACTTGATATACCCCAACATAGTCGAGACCATCAGCTTAAAACCCAATAATATGCTCACATTCCATTTATGGCTCAGCAGTCAAAACAATATCGGAATGGAAGCATGGACGACATCTTTCGTAGAGGCTCCAAGGTTGAAACACATCTACTGAAGTGGGACAGATGAGGATCAGGTCAATGACAAGGAACATTCTTCGCTATTGCGGTAGTGAAAAGGAAATAAATCCTCTACGACGGGTCTCAAAAATTGGAGTATATCCCGATAACCAACTTGCAAGCATGGCTGTAGTTGTTGCAGAAGGATAAGGAAACATCCGACAAGGTGGGGCAGAAAAAATCAGATGAATTTTGTATTCTCAACACAACCTCTCATTAGAGGAAATTTGAGGTCTAAAATGGGCCTTCTAACGAAAATGATAAAATAATAGTTAAAATAATAAAATAATAGTTATTAATTTTGGAGGAAGGATTAAAAAAACTACTTTTTTGTTCGTATTTTCGACATATATCCCTATTCTTTTACTCAAATTTTGAGCAGGAGAACTCATTTGATGCGGAATTCAATTCCACATCCAACGCGTGCCCACACTGCATACTTTTGATGGACCCCTCTACCCCAAAAATAAGAAATACCTGAAAAAACATGATGATGATTGAATTCCGCATCCAACGAGTGCCCACACTGCATACTTTTGATGGACCCCTCTACCCCAAAAATAAGAAATACCTGAAAAAACATGATGATGATTGAATTCCGCATCCAACGAGTGCCCACACTGCATACTTTTGATGGACCTCGCTACCCCAAAAACAAGAAATACCCGAAAAAACCAGATGATGATCTCGTTTTTTCGGGTATTTCTTGTTTTTGGGGTAGTGGGTTCCATCAAAAGTATGCAATGTGGGTACTCGTTGGATGCAAAATCAATCATCATCATGTTTTTTCAGGTATTTCTTGTTTTTGGGGTAGCGGGGTCTGTCAAAAGTATGCAGTGTGGGTACGCGTTGGATGTAGAATTAAATTCCGCATCAAATGATCTCTCCCGCTCGGAATTTGAGTAAAAGCACAGGGAGATATGTCGAAACTACGAACAAAAAAAGTAGTTTGCTTTTATGACAAATATGTTAATTCAACCATTATGGTTGACTCATTTTATTGAAATTCTATTGGTTCCTGAATTCCAACTCACAAAATTGATTGTTGGTACGTTTTCTTATAAGGCCCATTTTAGACCCCAAATTTCCTCTAATGCATCCGCTGTTGTGGAATGAAGATGAAAAGTTGTTCACCATTGTAACTTGAAGCTGAAAAGTCATTCGACATTATGGCACGAACCTAAGGAAAAATCTTCCGCAGCGGCTCGAAGTTGAACAACCGTCTGTCGTAGCAGCTCAAGAAAAAGAATTCTCCCGCCGTTGTGGCTAGATTCTCAAGAAGTTGTCTATCGTAGCGGCTCAAAGCTATCACACCCACCTGCTACTGCAACTAAAAAGAATTTCCTAACTTAGTGAAAAACCCAAAAACTTGAACCTTTTCCCATGATAAAACAAGTCATGAAAGTCGGATTTCAAAACTTAGATCTCCTAAGAAGCAAAAGCTAAGATTCAAAAAGGGGGTTCTAAAAAATGTAAATTTTTTTTTGGGAAAAAATTTGTAGCAACAACAATTGGTGACTAGCTGGTGAACACCGATCTTTGGAAAAAATAACTTTTAGAACCAAAAGTTGCTTCATGGTATTCTATTAAATCAACTCTTCCCAAAATTTTAAGATTTCTTTAAGATGTTCAGAACTTTCCAGGAATGCAAGATTTAGAACTTTAACATTGATTATAGTCCACTAGGATAGGGTAACCAGTCTTTCAAAGTCCCGATAACTATTCTGAGGCCAATATATGAGGTTCATTTACATCTGCATTCGGATTTCTTATAGCTCAAACACCACAGGACCGTAACAGAGTGTGGACAAACATATTCTTTTGTTCCTCATTCCCATGCCTTTTGCACTCTTTTGAGTCTTCCCGGATTGATTCTTTCATTTGAAAATCGGTTTTGGTTCTTCCATCCATAGTG
This sequence comes from Pseudotsuga menziesii, assembly GCA_001517045.1. Classification (NCBI taxonomy): domain Eukaryota; kingdom Viridiplantae; phylum Streptophyta; class Pinopsida; order Pinales; family Pinaceae; genus Pseudotsuga; species Pseudotsuga menziesii. The sequence continues at coordinate 594,033 of LPNX010633596.1, forward strand.
TCCTTTTGTGTGAGAGATAGTTTGTTTTCAGCTCACGGATGGAGAAGAACCTCTAAGAAATCTTATCTAATACTGATTTCATTCAATATGTCTTTTGATGTATGCTTTCTTTCTGGGAAATTTGACTCGTTTAAGTCTTTTTTTATTTTATTTGTGGCATGGGATCATTTTAAACACCATTTACATGTCCACCCTGCTTCCTTTTCGTGGGTCCATTGATGTTAGCTTCCTAAGGAATATTTTAGTGTGAAATGGATGGAGCCCCACAATAGTAATCTGGACTTCCATTACCTTAGTTATTTAATAGGGATTAGATAGGACTTCAATGTGTTCACAACCTCTCTTTAGATAGTCAATCAACTTAAATAATCTGAATCATGCTACATTTATATTTAATAAGCAGCTTTTCAATCCAAATATTCATAGTTTACCCAAAAATCCAATGTCCTCCAAACATTAAAAAAATTGTGTTGGCTTATTTGAAAACTAAAAATAAAGAAAATAAACAAACTGAAATAAATCAGACTCTAAGAAAGCAAATGTAAATAAGGAAAACTATCTACGGAAAAAATGAAGCAAAATACAAAAGTTTATTTATGTACAGAAAATAAAATCAAAAGCATCAAGTAAAATAAGGTTTGAGAACCAAGCCATTAACTAGCAGATTCTCTTCCCACCCCTGCAAATCTTGAAGCTTATACCTTGAGGATCCTAACTTTTCAGCAATCAGAAACGGGTTGATCTAGAGATGTTGAAACTTAGTGTTCTTACCCCTTTCGTCATGTGGGTGATCCCATTTGAGGACTAAATCTCCCACCTCAAAACTCTTATTTAGAGACTTATGTTTGTCAAACCATCTCTTTATAATCTCCTACTGATGCCTAAATATTTCTTTTGCTTTGAGTCTAGACTCTTCTAACTTGAGTAGGGTATTGATTCTAACTTGTAAAACTTCACTACTGGATCCTGTTGAAGCTTGGGCTAATTTGTAAGCCAGTAGTAAAATGTTTGTTGGAAAAATTGCTTCTTTTCCATAAACTAGAGTGTAAGGTGATACACCTAAGGAATTATTTGGTGTGACTCTATCAGCTGAGAGTGCATTTGAGAGAGCTATATGCCAACCTCTTTGGTTTTCTATGACGGTTTCCTTCAAAATTCTAATGAGATTTTTGTTGGTAGATTCCGCTAATCCATTACCTTGTGGATAATAATTAGCAGAATAATGTAACTTCATTCCTTTATCATTAGCAAATTCTGTAAGTTTAATTGATGAAAAATAAGATGCATTATCAAGAACTAGGGAAATTGGAACCCCAAAATTGGTCATATTATGTTCTTGCAATAAATCAATGACTACATCTTCATGTATTCTCTATAGTGGAATTGCTTCCACCCATCTGGTGAAGTAATCGGTAGCTATAAGGATATATTTGTGCAGCATTGAAGAATTAGGATTAATCTCTCTAATAATATCAATTCCCCACTATTCAAATGGTTTTGAAACTACGATTGGTTGTAATGGCCCAGCCTCTCTAACAAGTCTTACTCAACTTCACTAGAAAGTATTGCATTTCCTTACATATTCATGTGCATATTTGAACAAGGTTGGCCAATAGTATCTTGCCCTTAAGATCTTGTTGGAAATGGTATCTCTTGAATAATTCTCTCTCTCCAGACCATCATGCAATTCTTTAACCACTTTAGCTGCATCTTCATGTTCTAAACATCTCAGAAAAACTTCGTCATAGTTATTTCTAAAAAGAACTCCATCAATTACTTGATAGGATGTTGATTTCAACTGTAGTGCTCTTCTTTGCTTTGAACTCCAATGCTCCAGCAAATAACCTTGCTGGAGATGATGTATCAAGTCTCTATACCATGATTCTGGAGCTGTAAAAATGGGACACATGTCGAACATATGAACTTCGACCTCATTTTCCTCACCATTTTTACTTTTAAACATTAGCTTGCAAAGCCCTTGTCCTTTAATAATGGCTACTAGCTTAAACTCTAAATCATATTCTTGTAGAGTAGTAACCTAATTTATTCTTCTCTTGTCCAACTCCTTTTGCACAAAGAGGCTTTAGATTGTTGGGTGAGGAACAACCACTTAAGTACGATTCTTAAGTATATATGGCCTGGATTTCTTTACTGCTTTAAATAATATGTACACTTGCTTGCCAATGGTAGGGTAGTTCAATTCAGCACCTTGCAGACCAGTTCTCATAAATGAAATAGGGAATTCATCTCCCCCTTCTTCCTTTTGAGTTAGCACCTCTACAAGCGAATTATCAGAAGCAAAAGTGTAGAATATGAAATATTTATCAAAATCAGGACTTCTAAATGAAGGTGCATGTGTTATTTCTATTTTCATCTTAGTAAAAGCATCCTTCTCTATGTTAGTCCATTTAAACTACACACTCTGCTTAACCATTTGTTGGAAAGGTTTGACTATTTGTGGAAAATCAGGAACAAACATTCACAAAACATTAATGGACCCCATAAACGATTGCATACCCTTCTTATTGTGGGGAAAAAGGATCTACACTGTAGCTTCAATCCTTTATGGGTATATGGAGATTCCTCTTTTAGAAATGACATGACCCAATAGCTTTCCTTCCATCATCGTGAAAACACATTGCTTCGGATTCAATGAGATACCATATTTCCGACAATGCTCAAAAATTTGTTTTAAATGATACAGATGTTATTCTCTTTTGTTTGAAAATACTATTACATCATCCAAGTAGACCACCACATTATGGCCTATCATTCCCTAGAAATCTATGTCCATGGCCCTTTGGAAAGTAGCTCCATCATTAATTAATCCAAAGGGAATTCTCCTATAGGAAAAGGTTCCCCACTTTATAAGGAAGGTAGTTTTCATCTTGTCTTATTCTACTACTAGTACTTGATTGTAGCCTGAAAACCCATCCAACAAGGAGAATAACTTGGAGCCTGACACCATCTACAAAATATGATCCATTGGAAGGACTAGATAATTGTCTTTGTCTGAAGCACGATTCAGATTTCTAAAATCAACACATAGTCTTATTTATCCATACTTTTTTCTAACTAGTACCAAGTTTGCTACCCATTCCAAGTGACTAACCTTGAAAATAATCTTAGCATCAAGTAATTTCTTCACTTCACTTTGAATCAGGGGTTCCAGATTAGGATGCATCTTCCAAAGTTGTTGCTGGAAATTTTTTAAAACCACTTTAATAGAAATAATGTGTTGGATTATGCAAGTTTCATATGTCTTCAGATCATCATAAGTCCAAGCAAATACATCCTTATACTGCTGAAATAAATTGATGAACTTACTTCTTTCACCTAGAGAACAACATTTCTCCAAGTTGACATTATGTTCCCAGATTGATTAGCTCATACTGCATTGATTAACTTTGTGTTTTAACATTCATTGGACTTCATAATTTGTTATTTAGATCAAACATCCCCTCTAATGTCCTTGCCCCTTTTGGTATGAAATTACCATTCTGAAGATTCTCTTGGTGTTCCTCATCATCAATAACTCCATCTTTAAAAGTTTCCTCATTGGTTAAGAATTCCAAAATCTATTGGTCATCATCAAATACTCTCAATTTTGTGACATTATCAGGTACAGATGACCTGAAAATTAATTCAATTGAACATTTGTTATTCGTAGGCACCAATCTTCTAGCAAATGTAGCTAATAAATCAGTTGCTGCATTTTTTAGTCTAGGAATAGAATTAATATCAAAAGAATCAAAATTTGTTATGAGTCCCCAAACTTCATTTTGATACCCTTTTAAATGAGGAGATAAACAATGGATTGTATTGTGGACCTGTTTTACAATTATTTCAGAGTCTCCAAAGACTTTTAAATTCCTAACTTTAAACTCAATTTCCTTTTTTAATCCTTGAATCAATGCTTCATATTCAATCGTATTATTTGTGCATTCAAATTGTAATCTACAAGATAAAAAATGTTTATTTTTTTCTGGATCAATTAGGACACAACCGTCCCCCGATCCTTCTTGAGTTTTCGAACCATCAAAATACAATAACCAAAACTGATTTTCTACTTCTAGAGCACTAGATCTATTTTCTGAAACAGAAACTAAATTAACTATATTACAATCAATATTATCATTCCAAAAAAGCTGAAGGAGATCTTATTATTCACCTGATTCACTATTGGCCTCTCCCACTTGCTAATTTCCTGGTTCAAGTTCTAAAAAGCAATCTCCCAAAACTGAATGTGAGAAATTCACAGGTTCATTTTTTCCTTCAAGTTGTGTTACATTATATTTCATATGTGGTTCTTTGAGTACTTTAAACTGATTCTGAAAACTTTTGTAAGGTAACCACAAGTGTGACCAACCTGTTGCAAAATAACCATTAAGATTTTTAGACCAATCCCTACTCAGTATCAAACCATAGGCTTCAGGGGTGTCTAGTACCATAATATCTATGTACTGACAAACCCTTTTGTCGGATTCTAGTCAAATTAGTACATTCTTCATTTCTCCAGTCACCTTGACTGTCGTCTTATCCATTTGAATGACTTAACTAGCAGAGGGAGTAGGTTTCCTGTTTATATTTTTACAAACTGACAAGGGAATGACATTCGGAGATGCTCTAGAATCTACCAGACAATTGTGTACATTCATATTAAATATTTCAAAGGTCAACAGAAATGGCTTAGTTCAAGACTTAGACTTTCCTCCAATACTATTAAATTGAGCACATAGATCTGTGGACAAACACACAACTCACAAGATAGATCACACAATTTACTCAGCAATTAAAGAATGAAACCGTGCAAAATGGATTGCAACGATGAATGCTTTCATTAATCAAAATGTAATTAGATAATAATTGCAATGAAGTACAATGGCTAAATAGCCACAAGCAATTCAAATCCACATCAGGAAATTCAAATTGATTAGACTCTACTTGATTGTAGGTAACTAAGACCTTGTCTAAATCATTATTGGAGTACTCAGTAGTTAACTTACCTTGTATAAATCATTACCAGAGTTCATCAGAGTTCTAAAACACAACTCAAGTGTCTAATTCAGTGTTGACTAAGGCTAACTAACTGTGGTACGTAAGGAATGCGCCCCTCCTGCATGCAACCATGCAAACCTAGCACTAACTGAATGTAGAGGACTAGAACTAAATGTAACTGACTCCTAACTGAGCTTGACTAGTCACCAACTCAACTCAACTAACCTTGATTGGTATCGGCACTCCCAGTGGCTCCTAAATTGTAGTAATTGATCTAGGAGGCTCCTAAATTGATGCATGCAAATGAAATCAGTGGTAGTAGGCCTCAATTAGTGTTCCCCACACTTTAGTAACTGAAACATGTGCCCCAATTAGGCCAAGTGGACCCAATGGTGCTAGTGACTAAAAATAGACTGGATGGACTCCTGATTTAGACATGACTCTTGATTTGGACATATGACCAAATTAGACAAGGGAGGATTAATAATCCTAACACCCCCCCTGAATGATAACTTGGACAATCTATGGGTGTTGGTAAATAAGACCATAGGTCACCCATTACATCAAGTAAAGTAAAGTAACTGCTCAATACAAGGAGCTAGGGAAAAAACCACATGGGAAAAAATCCCCCCCTCTAACTAAGCAGATAGAATTAGGATTCAAGTTTGAAAAACTTGAAAATGTGTTGCTGCAATATTTGTGATGTAGTGGAGGAGCATGCATGATGTTCTGTGCACAGGTATCCTAGGGCCTAGCATGTAGACTTCTCCTTCTTTTCCCAAAATGATGATGGAAGGAAGGAGGAATGTAAACTTTGCCTCTTGTTGGATGAAGAGGTGTATGATCAACTCTATTCTTCTAAATGTAGTGAGACTGAGCCCTTTCCATGTAGAATCTTACATGGATTCTATTGCATCTCTCTAAAGGAGGTAATATTGCATGACATAGCGCAAGGGTCTTTCCCTTCTGAGTGGCAGATGGGTTTCCAGTCATCTTCCTAGCTTCCAGTTTGGACGTAGGGACTGGATCTGGATTTGAATCACCCTGAATCTGAATATCATAAGCTGATACAGCTGGATTTGCAATACTAGTTGAAGCAGTAAAGGAAGTAGATGAAATGATTTTACCTTCCCTTGCAAGTGGCTACTGAGAGTGCACTGGTTCTGAAAATGGCATGAAGTGTGAGAACTCATATGCCTTAGAGGCATGATTTGCAACCCCCTTCGCTATGATGTTTCCATTAGAGATATCTGTGATCTACACTGAGTTAGGACCAAATATCACTGACTTTGGAGATCTAGTATGAGTCATTTGGTATATAGATAACAGGTTTGAAGATAGGGAGGGAACATTGAGCACATATTTGAACCTTCCATGTTCAATCTTGATAGAGCTCTTCCCTTTGGTTTGAATTCTATTGTTATTGCCTAGCTGAATACTAGGAACATTAAAACACTGTGAAGAAGAGAATGATTCTCTGGATGCAACCATATGATTGGAAGCTCCAGAATCAATGAGGAAGGCATGTGTTGTTGAGAAGCTGGCCTTCAATGCATGACCTCTTTCAAAGCAATATTATGTGTCTTTTGTGTCTTCATCCTTCCTTGCACTAGCAGGTGCAGTAATGTTATGTTTCTTCGGAAGAAGAGTCATTTCATCAATTAGTGTCCTCATGCAAGAGCTATTTGGATGAAATCCCCTTCCACAGTAGGAACAAAGGGTCTTCCCTTTTCAATTCTTCTTGCTTCTCTTCAAACCTGGAGGCTCTTTTGACTTCTCTTTCTTCATAGGAGACTCGTCTCTTTTATTTCCTTTATCAGTCACTACCTTACCTCCTGTTGCAGCCAGTGATTGATCTTTGGAAGATTGAATTATCCCCATTTGGATCAACTTGTCATGCTCATCAGTGAGAGATTCAATGAAGCTGTTAAGAGTGGTCATCTTCCAATTTGGAGTAGTGAGTTTCACTGAATGAAAGGTTGACATAAAGAATGAATAGTCTACACCAAGTTCTAAGAGGATGGCAAGAATAAGTTGATCATCCTCCTTTTCAACCTTGCACAGCTTCAATTCGAACACCAAGCTCTTGAATTTTGTAAAGAAGTCATTTAGTGTTCCGAAATTGGATGGATGAAGGGAGATCGACTCATTCTCAGGATGATAGACCCTCAGATCATCCTACTTATCAAACAATGAAGAAATCTTATCCCATACCTCCTTGGGGTTCTTCAATCCTTTGATGTGGAAAAGAAGATCTCGAGAGATTGAGAGGCACAAGCATCCATATGCTATGCTTCATCAAGCCTATTGAAATATATTTCTTTGTCATGTTAAGAACCAGCTCTGCCTCTGTATCCATTGTGAGCCTAAAAAGATGTTTGGAGCAAAGTTACATCTCCATGTCCTCCTTCCACTGGTGGTAATTGAAAGGAGTGAGAGGCTCTATTGGAGAGGCCATTTTGAAGAAGATTTAGCTAATGTAGCGAATGCAATGAGGAGAAAGAGATGCTTGTAGTGAATGCAATGAGAAGAACTGATAACCTATAAATCACACAATCAAATAGACAAATTAAGGTCAACTACCTGCACATTTCATTTTTTCATCACACCCAACATAATTGATCAAGCAAGCTTGATCAACAATTCATTAACTTGGGGTATTAAGTGGTAAACCTTCTGCTTTTGGTGCAGAGTAGGAATGGAGCAAATTGCTCAAAAAAAATGATCCAGCTGAAGATATGAGGAGGATAGTGCCTTGTCCACTGAGGCTCTGATACCATATTAAGTTGAGCACATAGCTCTATGGACAAACACACAACTCAAAAGATATATCACACAATTTACTCAACAATTGAAGAATGAAACAGTGCAAAAATGGCTTGAAAATGTGAATGATTTCATTAATAAAAAAAAGTAATTAGATCATAATTACAATGAAGTACAATGGCTAAATAACCACGAGAAATTCGAATCCAAATGAGGAAATTTGAATTGATTAGACTCTACTTGACTGTAGGTAACTAAGACCTTTTCTAAATCATTATCGAAGGATTCAGTAGTTAACTGACCTTGTCTGAATCATTATCAGAGTTCATCGGAGTTCTAAAATACAACTCAAGTGTCTAATTCAGTGTTGACTAAGGCTAACTGACTATGGTAGGTGAGGAATGCACCCCTCCTGCATGCATCCATTCAGAGCTGGTGCTAACTGAATGTAGAGGACTAGAACTGAATGTAGCTAACTCCTAACTGAGCTTGACTAGTCACTAACTCACCTCAACTGGCCTTGGTTGGTATTTGTTATACCAAAATCTTGTCACCATCATGTGATAAGACATTTGACATACCTATTTTCCCTGAATGCCAGCTTCTAGAGTGGAAACTAAATGGTTTTTCATCAATCTTAAATGAAAATTCCTAGGACTGCGCATGCCCCTTTACCCAGGAGCAGTACCCTTGTTCGCAGCACCCATACTCTATTTCCCATAAGCGGTGCCACCGCTTATAGCCCTTAGTCCATAAGTGGTTATTACCAGAACCGCTCTATCACTGAAGGAAAAATGCGGTACCCTCGGTAAAAAGGGAAAAAGAGAAGCTTCTCGAGGATTCTAGATGATAAGCCTCGAGATATCCCTTATCCCTACTATAGTGGGTCAGTTGAGCTTGAGATCCCCCATCCTACGATCTTGGAGGCCACCTGACCCACAAATCTCTCAACTTATCCTATCCATATAGCCTTATAAATACAAGCTTATGGCCATGGTTGAGGGGGAGAACATTGAAGGTATTGTTATGCTATTGGATTGATCCTTGGACCAAGATCATTTGGAGAGAGCATAGAGAGCTAGATTCGGAGCTTTTGGGGATGAGAATTTGGTTTCATGGAGATTCATGTCAACACTAAGGCTTGGTTGTAAACTTCTTCATATTTCATTAATGCAATTTGATTTCTGTCCCACATATGTTGTTGTTGTTATAATTTCACATATATGTTGCTAGATTCCTTAGTCACTAGCATAGATTAGTAGATCATATTATGGTTGCTTTGATCTGTTTCGTCTTGAGCTTGATTGCAGGTACATAGGTGGACTATCAAAGCCTTGTATTCCAGATATCTATGGCATCTAGGGAGAGTCTTGAAACTCTGTCCTCTATTTGTTTTGGATCTGAACCATTCAGACCAGTGGAACACCTTGCTATCCACAGGAGGTGAAATATTCAAGCTAACAATATCGGCACTCCCAGTGGCTCCTAAATTGTAGGAATTGATCTAAGAGGATCCTAAACTGATGCATGCAAGTGAAATCAATGGAAGTAGGCATCAATTAGTGTTCCCCACACTTTAGTAACTTAAACATTTTCCCCAATTAGGCCAAGTGGACCCAACGGTGCTAGTGACTAAAAATAGACTGGATGGACTCCCAATTTAGACATGACTCCTGATTGAAATATGACCAAATTGGACAAGAGAGGATTAATAATCCTAAAAAATAATGAATTCATTTATATCTTTATCTAATGGTACATTGTCTATAGTTTTACTAGGTTGAGGATCCAAGGCTTCCAAAATTTTCTTCTTTTGTTGCGATAAATTACACATTTCAAATAATGAAACATTTGCTTTGGTTTTCTTAATATCTTCTACTATATCATATCCCATTTATGGTTCCTCTGAACTTTTCTTAGTATTGTCTGACTTATTCTCCACAACCTTTGTTGGTTTACTTACTATTGGAGCTTTCTGCTTTGCTATGACATTTCAAGGTATTGGTGGGCTTTGAGTCTTATTAGCAAGCTTTTTCATACTTTCTTGGAACTTCTTAATCTTGGGAAATAAAATCTCATATGTTATTGGTCCCTGACTTCTTGTTGTGATGTTTATTGCTGAAAGTTGCATTTCTTTAGTGGGTTCTTCTTCTTCCAACCCTAGCGTGGTCATACAGTCCCACAAAACCATAGTAGTTTCTTCCGAAGTTGTTTGTATTTCAATTTCCTTTTCTTCCTTAACTTCAGTTTCTGTTAGTTTAACATCCAATAGTGGATTCACGACTAGGTTCATTGAATTAATCCACTGAGGGAATATTTTCTTCGAGTGGGGTTGTTGGTGAAAAGTACAAAATTATCCATACCAATTTCAGTGAGATTTAGCACAGAAGAATTATCGGTGGGTGGTTGGGGTGGACTATTTTCCTCTTTCTTCTTGAAAAATTGTCTAAATATATTTCTAGAAGAACCTGCTTCTTTATCTATATCTAATTCAACAATATTGTTTGAGATATTTTGTACCATTTTAACCACATTTTCCAATTCGTTTGAACGTTCCTATTTGGGTTTACTAAGCAATAAAGCCTTCTTATTAAAAGTTCTTGTATTTGAATCTCCATACTGTTTATTTATACTCTCGAGTTCCTCTTCCACCTTCTTAGCTTCTTAATCTGCAGACTATTTATTTATACTCTCGAGTTCCTCTTCCACCTTCTTAGATTCTTCATAGGTTTCTAATAATGAAGGTTTTACCGACCACTTCATGAACATCAATATCTCTGGTGAAAGCACCAAAGAATAATATTCTATTAATGTCTCTTCAACAGGCGTTATGGAAGCACTGAAATTATTCAAATGGGGAGTGAACCTATGATTAAAATCAAGCACTTTCTCTTTTTTCTTCATGTTTAGAGAAAGTAATTATTTCATCAGAGTAGCTGTGGTTTTTTGGCATCCAAAATTTCTCTTAAACAGTCTTTCAAATGTATTCTAGTTTGTGATTCAATTCATTTGCAGGACAAAATACCATGATGATTGCTTTCCTTTAAGGGTATGTGGAAATAGTATACATAGTACATATTCATGTTTTTCTGTTGATAAGACTTCAAGGGATAAGAAAAAAAATTGTAAATGATTATCCACATCAATGCCTTCTGTCAAGTCTGTAACACCCCAGTTTTGACCCCATTTGCATTACATATACATGATACATATATTGTAAATAATCATGGTGCAGAGCTAAAGGCAAAGGCCCCACCATCGATTTGGTTACACTATGTTTCGGATTGGAATTGTCACCGATGGTATATTGAGACATACGACATATATTAAGTTGTGGCATCATGTAACTATGCATTTTAATTAAATAACCCCAGCTAGCTATGTTCACTCCAACCAAATTGAGAAGGGGCATGATTTCCTAAGGTTAAGGGGGGGATTAATAAACCTAGATTCCATGGGAAAAGCCATGTGTCACCACTCTTTTTTCTCACCTTCCCTTGTCTCATCCAACCACCACCTTAATCATTCTGCTATTAGTTGGGGCATCTATTGCTAGAAGGAAAACTACTACGCTCACGCCTGCACTCTCTCTACGATGCGCCTTTTGGGTTTCGGATGGTCTATCCACTATCTGGATTGGGAGCTGTTCATTTTCCCCATGCATAGTGGAGTTAAAAGGGATTACAATCCATTGTGTGGGGGTTCATTCTCCTCTTCCTCACTGACTGTTGGCCTGAGGATCAGTTATTCCTCTTGTTCATGCAGAAAGTCTGTGTTTTGACTCCACCATTGTTAGACTATGAAATGTTGCCATGGCTTTTCACTATGTGATGTTTTCCATGGTTTCCTTAGTGATATGCCTTCCTCCTGTCTATGTTGAGGATTGGTTTCCTGCCCGCATTCCCGTTGTAGTTTTCCAGATATTTCATTATTGATCATGGACTGTGGTTTTGTTTTGTGGTTCGTTGGCTATTGTTTCCCACATTTGTTGGTTGAGTTGCCTTTATGATTTGGGCTGTTGTAGATCGCTGTGGAATCATTTTGGCCACAATAGGACCAAGAATGATTTAGGGGTTTGTTTTCCCTTGTCAAAGCTTTAATTGCTAGTTTGCTACATGAACACAATGGTTGGTATTCGGACTACATTGGAGTGGTGATGAGGGCTTGATGTGCTTGACAAACCTGGTGTTGGGAACCACATAGATAGAGCTAGAGGTCTGGATTTCTTCTCCAAAACCCCTGAATAGCACTAGAAGGGAGATTAGGGTCTAAGGGACTGTGTTGCAGAGAAAGGACTGATTTCCTTCTGTTGGGTGTGTGTGTGGGTGTCATAGAAGCCAGGATGGTTCTAGTGTAGGTGTCTTTAGCTCTTCAATGAGCTCACCATCTTAGCATTTAGCCTTTCCCAGCTCCTGGATGGCCTGATAAACCCAACTTTGTTGGCTTGGATGTTTCAATGTTCGCTTGATAAACCCAACTATGTTGGCTTGGCTGAACTGTGTACCCTTGTTGTGTTGTTATCCTTGGCTATGTGTAAGCCTGTTAGTTCCTTATTCCTTGGGGAATCATGCTCGGCTCGAGGGTGGCAGGGTTGCTGAGAGATTAAGGAGCACGCGGGCCTATGGTTGGGTGGAACGTTACAGCGATGTAGCTAGTTGAGGGACGAGTTCTTATTAAGATAAGTATTCTTTCCTGACTTGTGTCTATGATCATATTTACCATTTATGAATGATAATGTACATGTGAATGCTGAAATTGTATATGAATGCATGTTGTTTTGCTTCCGCTATGCATATGAATGATTAATGCATCGTAGTATGTTTTATGTTTTTAAGTATCTTGCTTCGGCATTATATGTATGTATGTTCATGTTCATGGGGGCTAGATGCCCAGATGATTTGATGTATGATACCGTCCTCTTTCCCAGTTGGAGGGTCAGGGACATTATAGTGTGGTATCAGAGCAAAGGTTGCAACATGGGCCTAAATGGGCCATGAAGATGCAGTGACAGAGCTTATGTTGTAGCATTTGGGCCTTAGAGGGCCATGAAAAATTAGTTAGTAGAGGCAGGTTTCTTACTTTCCAAAAGAAACCGGGAGGAAATGGGTGAATGATAGGAAAATTCATAAAATTTTCTAAGTGCCACAATTATCTGCTCATCAAAAAAGTTAGTGATAAGTTCTTTCAATGCAGCGAAAGAGCTAGTCTGAAGGTCACCTGATGTGGGACAAAAAACTTTAGTTTCAGAAAATTCTCTAAGTGCTTGGCCATCAGCACATCAGAAAACTTAGATAAATGGACCTTCGATGCAGACCCAGCGGTGGTGAAATTAGTTAGATAGATTGGCGACATCTAGTTGATCGACCACTCAACGCCGACCATCGACGATGGGCACCACTAAGTTGAAGGGATTGCCGATGACATGTTGGCAGAGCTTAGTAATTCGATTGGTGACTTTTAGCTGTTTGGACCACCGATTGAGACAGAGAGGAAATTTTAGAGAAAACCTTGCAAAGTAGTGAAACCATCGGCGATCGGTGATGATTAGTTGATTGCATCGCCAATGCCTAGATGATTAATTTGCCGATCCGGCAAAAAGTTTGACAACTACATCGGAAGAGATTGGTTGATGGTGCGCTACCGTTGCGGCTAGCTAGAGGATTATCCTTCCAATGGATAGAGTCCTCGACTACTGATGCCGTAGAGGATAGTTGTTCCGACGGCCGATAGGGTGGAAGATGGAGGAGAAAATTTTTCAAAAATTTCTCTAAGGCATGAGATCGTCAGCCATCAGAAAATGTTAGTGGTATGGGTCACCGATGAATATCGAAAGAAGTTAGTGGTTCATGTGCCCACCATTGTGGAAGTCTATTGCACTAACCTTCCGATGGATACAGGTTCCGACTGCCGATGCCGATTAAGTTGTGCTTTAGATCGCCGATCAAAATTTATTAGAGGATCGAACCACCGATAGGAAAAGGTTCAACATTAATGAACCATCATTGCGGCTGCCTAAGGGACTACCCATCCGATGAAATAAAGGATCCGATCACCAACGTATCAAATATGTATTGCCGCTTGGTCACCACAACGATAGGGAACGTAGTAACTTGGATTGTCGATGTGTAGGAGTTAGTCCTTTTGACGGCCAATGGGGTATAAGGTCTGTGGGGACTGCAGCAGGAGTACCACTCGCAGTTGTGGTTGCCTAGTTAACTATGCACCCAATATTAAAAGGGTAAATCAATCGATGACAGAGATTTGCAAAGGACAATACCAATGGTTGAGTATTAATCTGCTAAAGTAAGGTTCATTTTAGTGATGAGGTGAACATGTAATATTAAAACAAGGAATAGATCTATGGTGGAAAATGAATCAAAGGAGGATCTATGGATATCATTTGTTCCATTGTTGAAACTTACAAGAGAGACAAGGATGGATGATATGGTGGGAATGAGATACTATGGTTAAATGGTGAGTAGGATCAATGGCTTAGAATGAAGAACACTAGATCTATGGACAGGAAAATATTCAATTGAACACAATGCATGGTTAACAAGAGAATAGAATAATGTAAAGGAAAAATCACATGGATATGGGTTATTTTTATGTTTATGCATTGGAAAGAGAGAGCTCACGAGTCTACGGAAAAAGCCAACTCAAATGAAAATTTTATCCACTTGTCAAGTAACTAGGTAGGTCATTTTCCTCTTACCAAAAGCTATTTAAACATGGAGAATATATAAGAGGTAGATGGTCATGCATTGGAATACCATAAAATAGAGGAGGTCTTTGAAGACAAGGATTGTGAATTTTTTGATACTATTATGTCCATTAATTCAATATACTTGTAGATGGAACCGAGGTAGATGGAGTATTTTGGTCTTATTTACATATTTTTAGCACCGAGGAGACCCTAAACTTCCTAGAATTCATTGATTGGTGTGCCTGTAATTATTCCTCTTCCGAGAGGGTAATTATGGATGTAGCTAAGTCTAAAATCCTTTTCTCATCAGTCCACTAATAGTTCAAGATACATTTTCTTTTTTTGCTACTCTCACCTGGTCATCTGAAGAGTTTAATGAAGAAAGTTCAATTCTATCATTCAGAGATGCTACTGTGGAGCAACAACAAGATTTATTTATTACTTGTTTCAAACCATATATATCCTTTCAAAACCAATCATTCACAGTGGAAACAAGTATGTTTAATGAAGAAACTCACTATGTTATATCCCTGATAAGTCAGTTTGTAGGTTTAGACATTGATAGGCATGTGAGTGAGTCCATAATGAGTCTGTTGTTCAATATCAGTACTATTCAAGTTGATTTAATTGATTCAATTCAATATTGTTGGCTTAAATTTGATGAGTTTCTAGATGAGAGCATCCACTCACAGCTAGTTAACTTCAACAATGTGAGGTTTTTCATATTTCAGTCTTATTTAATTAAGATGTTCCTATTTTTCAATGAGTAGAACCTACAATTTCCATAGTTAGTTTTCCCTGATGAGATGAATGGGAATTTTGTCAAATATATGAACTTTCTTATGTTTGAGGTATATAAAGTGTTTTTCCAGCAGAAGTTTCCCATAGTACTATCTCTTATGAAGGAAATGCTACAATTTTCATCTAGAAAAAGAATCGGGGACTGGTTCTTGTTGGAGGAAGGTACAATAACAAGAGTGTATGTATTTGTTCATCAAACTTACATTTTACCATCTTTCTTAACTCTTGATATTTTTTCCTTGGAGGTTTTAAAACAAAATATCATTGTTCAGAATGAGCACTTTATCAATTTCAAGAAATCATCTGAGATTAAGTTTCCATGGTTAGTTGGCCCATTCATCATAAAATTAAGGTTGCTTTACCTATAGTGGAGAATTTATTAAAGGAAATGAGGTTCCAAATAGTTCCAACAATAAATTATGATCATCTTCATGTTATATCAATAAGAAGGCAATTCAACAAGAACAAACCATTCGAGCATCATGAAGTTGAAGGCTTTGTCGAGAGTGCCAACTGGAAAGATTATCCTCATGTGGCACAAAATGAGGAAAATACTCAATAGGGATACACATCACATATGAAGGATGATAATGATGATGTACAATGAGATCCTTTGGTTGTTGATCCAGAAGCTGAGAAGATTACACCCATTGCTAGTCATTCTGATAGGACTAATAAGAGGGATTTTTCTGATGCTATGGATATAGAAGAAGAAGACACTACTCATACTCCAAAGAAGCAAATGGTTGAATAGGAAGGGAAAATGGTGAAAGAAACAGAGACAAAAGGTAATAAAAATCAAGTGAAATTCAACGGACCAGCCTTTGAAATCAAAGAAGATTCCTTCTCAGAGACACTGAAGGATTCTACCTCTAAGTTCAAAACTAGGGATGAACTATTTGAAAAGTATAGAGATGAAAAGGATGCAGCTACAAATGAGTCTTTGAAACTATATGAAGATGTTAGGAAAATATCCAACAAAGATGTATCTTTAGTGACTATCAGAGATCACAATTAGAACAATCTCAACTTGGCAATAACAACTAAGAAAAAAGTTGTTGAGATGAGGATGAGTCTAGAAAACATTCCTATACCTGATATAATTCATCTTCAGAAATATATTGAGGAAGTGATCTATAGTGACCTACTCAAAACCACTTTAAAGGTGTCTATATTGCAATGTGCTAAGAGTAAAGTGTAGAACCAGTTCAGACAAGAAAGGGTTGAAAATAAATCTCATCAATAACAATTAAAAAGATTCAAGGTGATTTGTTGGCTGCTGATAATGAAGCCAATAAAGGAGCAACAACACATAAGTTGCTAAATGAAAAAGAAAACACCATTCAGCTGCTTAAAAAGAAATTGAATATCCTATCTACCCAGCTCATACAAGCTACATAGCTTACAAATCCAGAGAGGGAAAAAGAGACTCTCAATAATGAATTGTATGATTGTAAAGAAAATACTTTAAAGTTTGTTGAAGAAAAGAAACAGTGGAAAAGATACATGGGTCTTTTGGTTGAAAATGAGATGGATATAAAAGGAAAGAAAGAAGAATTGGAGAAATAATTGAATGAAAAATAAAAATATCCTAAAGTGTAGATTGATCCACCTCCTGCACAAATAAGTGCAGATTCTATTACACAAGTAATGTCTTAGGTTAGCCTGAGAGATTTGGATATTTCAAGATTGAAAAATCAAAATAATAATTTGGAGAGTTTGGCCTTGAAAAGGGAGGAAGATAGAAAAGCTTGGGAAAACAAATGCAAAGAGATTTCATAAAAAAATGACAAGCTTATGAAATAGGTGACAAGACAGTTTCCTGTACAGGGATCCAAGCACATTATTTTGGATGTACTTATAGCTGAAGAAACCAAACTGAGACCTTACCTAGATTATATTTTGGACACTGAAATTGTAATGCAGGCTCCCAGGAAAAGTGTAACAACAGTAAAAGAAAAATTGAATAAGAATCCCATAGAGATTGCTAACAACACTATTCATTTTCTAAATGGTTTGACAGAATATGAACTGAAAGAAGCAAGCATCAAAGAAAAAATTTCCATTATTACTTGGGAAAGGAAGGTCGTGAGTAAACATCATCATCTCGACACCATGGAAAAAAAAATTACAATTATGAACCAGGAAATTGAATTGTTTATTGAATCAATTTCCCCATTATGCAAAAAGAGTCTACCTTTCTTCTGGGAAGAAAAAGGTAAAATGTTGTCTCAAAAAAATATCATGATCGTTTGGTCAAATGCATATTAGACCATAGAAAATTTGAATATATGCAGCAATCAGTGTCGAGAAAGGTAATAGTGGATAAGTTAGTAGATTATTTTGAAATGCTATTTTCCTTCAGAGCCATGTGCGCAAAATTGCCATATTTTTCATATACAGACCACTTGGAGCTAAGAGCAGTTGAAAAAGAAATGGCCATCCTAGACATGCCATCTGTTGATCAGTGGAAATTGGTTAAAAAATATGAGAGATCCAAGTACAAGCTTCATGAATGGAAATTGTTGAATATTGTTGAAGATTATTCTTGAAGACTAGTTAACTAGGAGTTTATTTTTATTTTCATAACAATTATTAGTTAGGAAATATAGATGACATATGTAAAAAGGAAGTTATTCTCTATTTTTAGAGCTAGTTATTCAGCTCATGGTGTGATATTTTGTATAGGAACACATTTTTGTAATAGAACAAGGGTTGGAACACATGAGATTTTGCATGGTAATCTATGTCACGTCCCCTCCCCTCTACTCGACAAAGAGGATGCGACCAACACTGCTACTTCTATCAAATGGGAAATATATCCCATGTACATAAACCAAAATGCATATGGTGGTGTATAATTCATTAAAATACGGAAGAAGAAAAATACATTCAACACATTCAATCATTCCATGCATTGAACATAAAATACATATACATATGCATTAATATACAGCATAAGAAAAACATTCATTCAATCATTCATCATGTTCACAATAATTTATAAAAAAATACATTGCAGAAGTTAAACACAAGAAAATACTTATATTGAGAAGAAGCTTCCCCGCAACTAGCTATGTTTCTCCAATGTTACACCCAACCATAAGCCAATGTGCTCCTCAATCTCTCAGCACCACTATCAACCTCGAGCCGAGCATGATTTCCACAAGGAAATAGGGAACACAAACTTACACACAACGATACTATACACCCATAGTTAAGCCAATAATCACATCCAAACATAGTCAGCCCACTAACAGATGGGTTCCTTGGACTTACTTAGCCAAGCCAACACAAGGATGAATTTCACAGCAAAATACAAGTTCTGGGTAGGGACAAAAACATCCTGGGAACCAAAATTGAAAATGGCAAATGGGGAAAAATGACCCAAGTGATCCAATCATCCTAGGAAGTGTTTAATGGCTTCATAGAGGAAAAATGACCTCTATTCACACCCAAATCGTGGATCTACCTTCCTAGCCATTGAGCTTTACAAAAATGAGTTTTTGGGCATGGACAAAATAGGGAAAACAACATAAAACATGGGGATAAATGCATAGCAATCTCTAGCTACATGAGGAAGAAAAAACGACCTCGTAAAACCCCCAAATCATAAATCTGAATTTTGAAAATGCCTATTAGAATTACAGTAGCAAATACGACCCCAACAAACACCAAAAACATGAATCCCTAAATTTTGAAAATGCCTATTGGAATTATGGGAGAAAATACAACCCAAACAGACACCAAAAACATGAATCCCTACTGCACATACACTCAACAACCCAAAATAAACTTCCCTTCCATGGAGAAAGATGGAAAAACTACAGAAAATATGAAGGAGAGAGAGCTCAGCCACCTTCAACTGCGTGAGAGAGCCCAACGTGAATGAGAATTGGTGAGGAATGAAAGACATGGGTGAATAATGGCTTGGGCATTTCTTTCCCAGCAATTACTTGTTTCATAAGTCAAAAACACGTTTCTCCAAAATGGGTGGTCTTCCTAATTTGAATTTGACCACCATACCTTTCTCATCCCAAGGAAATAACTTCCTCAACCCATTTATGGTAGAAATAAATGATTTGCACAAGACAAAATGGGTAGTTGAAAACTTTATGGGTTTTCCCTTTAACATTTGGCTTTACCCTATTGGCTCAAGTGTTTGAATGTTTCCCCCTCCCTATTCCTTGTGAAATCATTCCCCCATATCTTTCACGTTGGGGCACATAGATAGTTGTGGTATTTTTATTAATTGCATAGTTACATGATGTAGAAAATTATATTGTGCCATCGGCTAGCACGATAACCATCAGCATCAATTTTTAATTGTTGAAACATAAAACACTAAATCCATGCCAGGGCCTTTACACCATGATTTATTAACTCTATTTACATCATATATAATTTAATGCAATTGGGGTTAAAACTAGGGTGTTACAATCTATACTTTCAAATATTAATAAAGTTACAGAGCTGAAACTAGCCTTTTCAGAGATTCCTTTGTTTTCTTTATTATAGTCTCTCTTTTCCTTTCCTTATGTGCATGTGTTTCACGCTTACTACTTCCATTGTGTTTTCCCTTTCATGCTTGAATGAGTTTACAATAGTGCAAAATTCATAATCATATGCTCTGTCTATTACTTTTAAACATGCACAAAACTTTCTCATCTAAAGTTAATGTTGAATTCATCCTTGTTAGATCCCCACATTAATGGACTATTTATAAATTCCTCCACAATCACAAGACAAAGTTATTTTGTCTGTAATGAGATTTTCTACCTTTCCGCTGTTAAAGTTTCCCATGCAACAAAGTTGTTAATATTATTGTGCCACATTATGACTTCATGCCCAATGTACATTTGTTTCAACCTCCAACAATCTTAATTTTATCTTTTGTTTATATATATCTAACCCGTGAGAAAAATAGTGAGAGATCCCTCTCTAGAGAGAAATAAGTCAGTTTTCTTTCCTAAATATTGGTTTTGTGGTTTCCTTGTGTTTGAATAGTAATCCAACTCATTAGTACCTTAGTTACATTACTTAGTCAATGTTATTGCAGTTTTGCATTAATACACTATGTGGTGGACTAGGGGTGCTTAGTTGGACAAATGACAAGTCAAATTGGGGAATTCACACCCACATAAGAACTCTAGATCAGTCAACTAGTCACATGTGCACCCTCATGATTTCTAGTGCTCTCTAATTCATTGAACGTGGACAACTTGGTTGACTAGAGTGCTAGAGGTGTATTTTGTCCATTTTTTGCTTGATTTGGTGCATTTAATGCCACCTTGAGACTCTAAACCACCCATATTTCCACACACATGCATGCCAAGGTATAATTATTTCCCCACATCATCTTATCTATGTCCAATCATTAATTTGTGGCTGTTTGGGCTGATTTGGAACGTGATTGGCCAACCTAGGGGGGATTGATGCCAATTTGGCAATTTTGACTTGTAAACTCACATTGGGCTTCCATAGCCTCATTAAAATCTTATTATGTAATATAAACCTGATAATAACATGTTTTTATGTTATATAGTTAAAAATAACATGGTTCTGTTCACATTTGTGTGTGTAAATTGCTTCTCAATTAATGGTTTTTGTTGGTTTTTGAACCAAATTTGATTTGTGAGTTTATCTAACACTCATAGATTCTCTTGTGGTTAAAATTTATCACATGGTATCAGATCATGTTGGATATTATTAATTTTAAAATTAATTGAGAGTGACTTGAGCTGCATTTTTAAAGGAATTCCAGTTAAAATCCAATTGTGTTTTGCAGAACATTCGTAAATTTCATCACCATTAGCATAGGAAAAAATGGAATATACCCACATATTTCTAACACCTTTCAAATTCTTCGATTGGAAGGAATATATGGTGATTCAATTAAGGGCCAAAAGTCTTTACATAGTTACCATGGGTACAGAGGTGGAGCCAAACTCTGTTGTTGAGAAATCTAAGTACTTCAACAGATTGGATGAGGAAAATGGATTGTTGTGTCTAAGCATATAAATAGAGATCTTGTTCCACATTGAAATTTTAACAACACCCAATGAGGTCTGGGTAAAACTAGAGATGTTGTTTGGGAAAACTGATGAACTACGTGGACACCAACTTTTAAATGAGCTTATCAACTTAAGCCCAACGCACTTTGACACTATCCAGGACTTATTGACCAATTTTAAGTCACTTGTGTTGCATATAAAACAATATTTCATTGAGAATAAATAGGACCAGCTGATTTTGTCCATACTTTCAAAGTTGGGGCAAGAGTTCCTAGTTTTTGTGAGCACATTCCACTCTGGGAAGTTAACACTTCGAAACTGGAAAATGCCCAATCTATCTAGCTTCATGGAGTCTCTAACTCAAGAGAAAGATAAGATAGTCCAAATGGGTACAATAAGGACTAAGGATCAAGCCTTTTCCATGGTAGTTTCGAATTCCTCAAAGGGAAATCCCAAGCCCAAGAATTTGAACCTTCCAGAGAAGAAGAAACAAGAAAAACCCAAATCCATTGACGGGGCTTCGAATCCTCTCAAGGAGAAGGACAAGAAGGGGAAAGAGAAGGATAAATGCACTTATTTCCACATGGGATAGAATCCAAGGATCTCATGTGTGAAAAATTACATCGATTAGATGGCACATCAGCAGGAGAAGAATAGCATTCCAGCCCCTGACAATGCAAGGAAGAAGGATGGAACCTCCAATTTGAATGTCAACAAGGAGAAATGTCATGCTTTGGTAGAAGGTACCTCTAAATATTCATATTTAATCATTGATTTTGGGGATTCAAGGCACATGGTAGCCAATAGACATCTCTTCTCCTCCATGAATTCGAATACTAACCCAACAGTTTGAATGGGGGATGGTTGAAAAATCCAGACCTAGGGGATTGGTAGGATTGGATTAGAGCATGGTTTCTTTAGTGATGTGTTGCATGTACCAGAACTTGCAGCAAATTTGCTGTCAATCTATGAGATCACCCATACAGGAGAGGCAAAGAGGCTGACCTTCACTCCAGACATGGTAGAGATTTCAGAAATATGAATAGACCAAGTCATTGCAATTGGGTATGCATACCACCATGAGAGGATGTACAAGTTTCGTAACTTCCTCCCCACTTCCAATGACCAAGAAAATCTCTTGCATGCCAATGAGGTTTCCAAGATATGGAATGAAAGGCTTGGTCACATGAACTACACGTACCTCCAAGCATTACATAGAGATGAGATGGTGGAAGGACTTCCACAAATCAAATCATCAACTGGAGCATGCATTGGGTGTGTAGTTGGGAAGGATCCAGAGAAAAGATATGAAAAGAGGAAAGAAAGGAGAACCACACAACCACTTATATTGGTACACTCATATCTGATTGCTCCATTTCCCACTCCATCATATGGTTGATCAAGGTATGTACTTAAATTTATAGATGATTACTCTCAATTTTGTTGGGTGTACTTCCTCAAGTTGAAGTCTGAGGTGTTTGAACACTTGAATATTTGGAAGGCATTGGTAGAAAATCAGAGTGGGAATAATATTAAATTCCTTATGACTGATAATGGGAAGGAATATGTAAACAAGAACCTACAACACCTTTGTGAGGAGAGTGGCATCCAAATGCAACACTCAACTCCCTACACACCACATCAAAATGGTGTGTTTGAGAGGAAGAATAGATCTCTCAAGGAGATGGCCACTTGCATGATAGAAGAAAGGGATCCAATTTGTGTTGATTGAATACAAAACATATCCTTCCAGAAATCAGTAAAATGAAAGACTCCCTACGAGGCATGGTTTTTCCATAAACCAAATGTCTCAAATTTCAGGATTTTTGGAACTAGAATCCCTTCTAAAAAGAGGAAGGCCTTGCAACCACAAAGCAAGGAGTGCATTATGGTTGGGTATGGTGAGGATACTAAAGGATAAAAACTCTGTGACACTTCCACTTGCAAGACATTTGTTGAAAGAAGTGTGAAATTCAAAGAAGATCCAATTCCAGATTTCGAGCTTGCGACGGGGGAATGCTCCTCTCCTCAACCATTCGAAGATGTAAGTGATGATAAATGCTCTATTTTTTATAATATGTCTGATATAAATATGTTTGAAAATGATATTTCTGTATATGACTCAGCATCAAGGACCAAGTGGGATGAAAAAATCATTCAAGCTGTAGGGGAATTGGAAGGAAATCCCCATGAGCCTAGGAAGACTAGATCACAAACTAGTAATGCTTCCTTTGAAAGTGATAGTGCTCTTGCTGAGAAATGTTATATTATGATTGGGTATGATACTCAGACATATCATAAATATTGTAAATACCCAATATGGAAAACAGAAATTGAAGAAGAATTTCAGTCCCTCCAAGAGAACAAGACATGGGAATTGGTTCCCCTTCCTCCCAAGAGAAAGCTTGTCCAATGCAAGTGGGTATTCTAAACCAAAATTTATGTTGATGGTTCAGATATGAAACATAAAGAAATATTATATTATAAGGGCTATTATCAGGTCCATGGCATTGATTACACAAATACCTTTGCACTAGTTGCAAAGATGGACTCCATAAGACTAGTTCTAGCAATGACAGCTAGTAAGGGTTGGCAAGTTCACCACATGGATGTTAAAGGTGCATTCTTGCATGGTGAGCTACATAAAGAGATTTATATGCATAAACCTGAAGGTTTCCAAGAGGATCTTGCATTGGTATTTAGTTTGAATAAATCATTGTATGGACTCAAGCAATCCCCCAGGGCTTGGTATGCAAAAATGGATGCTTTTTTTCTCTCTATTGGTTTCGCTAGATGTAAATCATACCCTAATGTGTATTTGTAGAAACATGATGGTATTTTTCAGGTTTATTTTCTTTATATTGATGATATTCTCATTACAGGTATCTGCACCACTTCAATTGGTTCAATTAAGTCATCTTTGCATAGTGAATTTTCCATGACCGACATAGGATTGCTAAGGCAATTTTTGGGCTTGGAAATTGAGCAAAGTGAAAGGGGTATCAAGATGAGTCAACTATAGTATGCTTCAGACCTGCTAAATAATTTCAACATGGCCGAGTGTAATGCATCCAATTATCCCTTTCTTTCTAGCATCAAAATGCATGAACTTGGAAATTGTCCATTGGTAGATGTTGCACTCTACAAGCAACTAGTGGGAAAATTGCTCTATATCACACACACAAGACCTAGTTTGTCTTATGCTGTAATTGTTGTAGAAAAAAATATGCACCCGCCACATGAGATCCATTTGAGGGAAGAAAAAATATTTCTTTAGTATGTTCAGGGTACAAAGAATTTCGGGGTTCACTATTCAGCTAGTGCCTCACTTCAACTAGATGGGTTTTCTGACTCAGATTGGGCTAGAGATCCCACTGACAGGCAATCAACTTAAGGTTTTGTCTTTATTCTTATTGAAGGTCCCATTTTCTGTTCATGTAAGAAACAACACACCATTTCACTTTCATCAATAGAGGCCGAGTACAGGGAATCAGACAATGTAGCTACATAGTGTGTTTGGTTGCAGGGAATTCTTCAGGAATTTGGTGTTACAATTGATTCTCAACCAAAATTTGGGTGGAAAATAAAAGTTCCATCAAAATATATACTGATCCAATTCAAAGGGAGAGGACAAATCACATTGAGATCCATATGCATTACATCCAGGGCTTAGTGCATGACAAGGTGATTTCAATGAAGTATTTCCCATCCACTGAGCAAATTGTCGACATTTTCACCAAGGTTTTCACAGAGAATACCTTCACTTAACTGATATATTTGCTTGGGGTGAGTGAAGGATGGTGATTTTATACTATTTGTTGCAGGTTTCATCCCAATGTCCATTCTTGAGGGAAGGTTTTTTTGTATGTGGTTTTCCTTCTTTTCCTCAGTTTATATGGGCAAATAAAATTTTTGAATTATGTAATTGAGGTGACTTGAGCCATTGTTGCCAAGGCATCCATGATTTTGTGAGTTGTACTTAGTTTTTGGATTAAGGGAGGGAGTTATAATAGTAATCCAACTCATTAGTACCTTAGTTACACTACTTAGTCAATTTTATTGCATTTTTGCATTAAAACACTATGTGGTGGTCTAGGGGTGCTTAGTTGGACAAATGCCAAGTCAAATTGGGGCATTCACACCCACATGATCACTATATCTCATTCAACCAGCCATATGTGTGCCCTCATAATTTCTAGTGCACTCCCATTCATGAAATGTGGATAGCTTGGTTGACTAGGAGCGCTAGAGGTGAATTTTGTCCATTTTTGTCCTGATTTGGTGCATTTAATGCCACCTCGAGACACTAAACCACCCATATTTCCACACACACATTCCAAGGTATAATAATATGCGCACATCATCACAACCATGTCTATTCAGTAATTTGTGGTTATTTGGGCTGATTTGGAGCGTGATTGGCCCACCTAGGGGGATTGATGCCAATTTGGAAATTTTGACTTGTACACTCACATTGGGATTCCAAGGAATCACAAAACTCTTATGAAATAATATAAACCTTATAATGCCATTTTTTTATGTTAGACAGTTAAAACTAACCTGGTTCTGTTCACATTTGTGTGTGTAAATTGCTTCTCAATTAATGGGTTTTGCTAGTTTTTGTACCAAATTTTATTTGTGAGTTTCTCTAAATCTCCTAGATTCTCTCATGGTTATAATTTCTCACACCTTTTGGTTTACCTTTTCACAAGAGGGGCTAAAATTTGAGTGATAACATATTGGCGTCGTTGCGGGCTAGTGAGAGTTCAAATCTTCCCTAGGAGAACGACAAGGAGCTTTCAAGAAGACATAATTTATGTGGGAAAGAAGATATTCTTGCATATGATATCGGTTTTACCTTTTCCCTAGTGACTCTGCATTGATTTCAAGAAGATTTTCAGAAAAAAAAGAAATATTGGCTTCTAGGAGGACACACACTAGAGGTAATCCTTCTAAAATTTTATATAGTGTGGGAAACCTAGAAATATTTATTAGACATAGGCCTTGTAATGAAAGAATAAGTATTTCTCAAACTGAAGGGTCTTTTTTTCAAGAATTTCATAGTTTTCAAAATTTTGAGTGGGAAACAAGTTTTCAAAGATCTCTATTAAGGTCTAAATCAGAATCATATCTAAAACAAATAGAAATAAATCCTAATAGGCTTCAATCATACTTGCTTGACTCTCTTTGGCATAATCTTCAAGATAATGTAAAAGTTGAAGAAAATAATCCTCTTGTCCAAACTTTTTAGCCCCACATTACAAGCCATGTACACAATCCTCCTTCTGTACACAATACTCCTTTTGTTCCAAATCCTCCTAGACCCATGGTAGCCAAGTTTTCTCCTTTGTCTTTTCCTGTTGTATTGCATGATCTACCCCAGAATTATTCTCAACGAATATCCTTTTTTGATGGAGAAGGGAATTTTACAGCCAAGCAACATATGGATAGATTTGAATACTTTATTTATTTGGAGGAAGTATATTTTGATGATGCCAAGATGAGAGTTTTTCACAGAGTTTTTCAAGAGAAGCGAAAATATGGTTTAAATATTTTCCAACAAGATCCATTCTCACCTTTGAAGCCTTCCAAAAAAAATTTATAAACAGGTTGGAAGATAAGAAAAGTCCTTTAGAATTTATTTCTCAATATAACAATCTGAAAAATAAGGAATTTTGAGCTTGTTCACGAGTTTTCCAATATATTTATGAAGGTGTATAATTCTATTCCGTCCCATATCAAACCCTTAGTAGGTGTTTCCATAATCCACTATGCAAATGCTTTTGAGAGTGATTTTTCCTTATTCTTGAGAGAGAGAAAATATATAATTCTTTCATCTATGTTCAAGGATTCCTTAGAGGTAGAATCTAATATGATGGATTTTGGAAAGTTGAAACAAAGAGTGGAAGTGGAAAAAAGAAGAACTAGAGAAGAAAACCATCCCTCTACTTTTGTTGCGGTTTCTTCTCTTTAAATGGTACAAAATTTTAAATGATGATGAAAACTATAAAAAGGATAATGGACAGATTGTCTCTAGAAAATAGACCACCCAGTAGAGAGCAACCTGAACCTCAAGTAAGAAACCCCAATTTTAGAATACCACCACCTCCTTCTCCTCCTCAAAATAGGAAAAGAGACCTAAGAAACTTGAGAAATCCTGAAGATCAATAGATAAGGCATCCTTTTCCTGAAAATTATGTTGATGATGATAATGAAATTGATCCAATGGATAATCAAATTCACCATTTTGATGATTCAGATACAGAAATATATCTTATTGAAGAAGAGCATAATTTGTTTGCTCAAGAATATGACAATAGTGTTTCTGAGGAAAATTCATAACAATACTAGAGGTGTTACCAGAATGCCATAGATGATTTTGATAGGAATTTGAAATTGAGAAATAGAGATGTAACTATAAGTAAAGGAAGGGCTAATGAAAATCAACCTTCTAGTAGTCAAAATAATATAGAAAAACAAAAAGAGAAACAACAAGAAAGTGATGTACAAAAAGTTTAAAAAAAAGGAGAAGTATAAAAAGAAATTAGACAGCTAGTACCAATTAATGTAGATAGAGCAGTTTTCTCTTTCAATTTGCATAATGAATTGTCTAAAATAAAAATTTCCATTCCATTCCAAGAGTTTAAAAAAAATAATGAATACATAGAAAAAATAAACAGAATGTTGAGGAATGGAGATGATTGTCAACCATATACCCTAGAAGTAACAGATGACGCTCCTACTATAGTCCTTGGGACTAGAGTTGAAGACACCGATGAAGAATATGTCCCTCCCTTTTATGTGAGTCTGAACATTCATGATATGATTTTTCACAATGCAATGTTGGATTCAGGTGCATCTCACAAATTAACGCCAAGGGTTGTAGTGGAAAGTCTAGGATCAGATATCACTAGGCCTTATAGAGAATTGTATTCTTTTGATTCTATAAAATTGAGGTGTTTGGGACTAATTAAAGATATTGGGGTGACTCTTGCTCAAATTCTAGCTAAAATCATTGTCATGGATGTGGCGGTGGCTAATATTCCTGATAAATTTGGTTTGCTAGTGTCAAGGTCATGGGATTCTAAATTAAAGGGAACATTACAAACAGATATGTCATACGCAACTATTCCTTTATTTGAAGGTCATAGAAGATTGTATAGAGAAAAGAGACTTGCCTATGTGGTGAGTAGCCAAGATAAACCTGATAATCACCATGTATGTGTTGTATATATTGATTTGGGGTCTTCTATATTATTCCATGATTCCCTTGCTGATCCTAAAAATACCCATAGTGGTGGATGTAAAAGAAAATAAAGAAGTTTCTCAAAGATAGGAGGCATAGGAAAATAAACAGAATGAAGAGGGGTTGTGGCATATGTTTTTTTATGAATCTCTCAGCAAATAAAAAGTTGGTGTAGGCATGGGGATAATTTCTCCTAATAGGGATTTCAAAGTGTACTCATATAAGTTAACCTTTGAATGTACAAATAATGTTGCAGATTATGAAGCTATGTTGTTAGGTTTAAATGCTTTAAAATATTTGGGAACTAAAAGGATATATGTATATAGAGATTCTGAGTTAGCGATAAACCAAGTGAATGACAACTACCTAACTAAACATCCAAGTATGAGAGCATACAAAAATGAAGTATGGGATATGTTGGTTAATTTTTTCACAGAACATAGAGTCAGAGTCATTCCTAGACTGGAAAATCAAGTAGAATATTCACTGCCTACCACTGCTAGTAATTTCAAGGTCCCCATATATCTAAAAAAGAAATACAAAATAGCAGTTGTACATAGACATTCCATTCCTGACAATTCCAAAGATTGGCAAGTATTTGAGAATGATATGCAAATAAAAAGGTTTTTGGAAATGTCATACGAATTTGTAAATACTCAAATAGATACAGAAAATCAAAACAAAGAAAACTTCCATGAAAGTGTACAATTTTATGGTGAAGATGTTGAGAATAAAATGATGAAAAATGTGATTGGAGGAAAGGAAATAATACAATTAAAACACATTTATATTCCAAAAGGATAAATTCCTCTTAAAAAACTATTTGACAAAATTGATGTTGCAAAAGACCCAAAAGTTTCACATTGAAGACCAAAACATAGGAACATAAGACATGCCCAAAATTGTAAAGCTGTCTAAATTTTTTCCTGTGGCCAAGAAGGAAAACTGTATTCATTTGATGAATATTTATGTTGATGTATTTTCATGGAGCTATGAATATTTGAAGGAATACGATCCTTCCATTAATACAACACACTATACCTATCAAGCATGGAGAAAATCCATTTAGACAAAATTTCAGAAGGATAAATCCAATGTTGTTTCCTCAGATAGAAAAAGAAGGAAAAAACTGTGTAATGTGAAGATCATTATTACTCTTAGATTCTTTAAATGGTTATCAAATTTGGTACCTGTCAGAAAAAAGAATGGTCAAATCATAATCTGTGTTGATTTCAAAAATTTGAATAAAGTATCACTAAAAGATAATTATCCTTTACCTAATATGGACCATATTATGTAGAAAGTTGTAGGAGCACAGATAATTTTCACCATGGAAAGGTTTCTCTGGATATAATCAAGTAAATTTCCTTCCAGAGGACAAAGAAAAAACTGCTTTTACTACACCATGGGGTACTATCATGTATTCCAAGATTCCATTTGGGTTGATGAACATAGGAGCCACTTTTCAAAGAGCCATGCATATTTCTTTTGCTGAAGAAAAGGATAAGTTTGTAGTTATCTATGTGGATGAGATAACACTGTTTTCAAAATATGATAGGGAAAATGTGAAGCATTTAGATAAAGTCTTTTTGAAATGCAGAAGGTAATAGAACAATTATCACTAATTTGTGTTGATTTCAAAAATTTGAATAAAGTATCACTAAAAGATAATTATCCTTTACCTAAGATGGACCATATTATGTAGAAAGTGGTAGGAGCACATATAATTTTCACCATGGATGGTTTCTCTGTATATAATCAAGTAAATGTCCTTCTAGAGGACAAAGAAAAAACTTCATTTACTACACCATGTGGTACTATCATGTATTCCAAGATTCGATTTGGGTTGATGAACGCAGGAGCCACTTTTCAAAGAGCCATGCATATTTCTTTTGCTGAAGAAAAGGATAAGTTTGTAGTTATCTATGTGGATGAGATAACATTGATTTCAAAATATGATAGGGAAAATGTGAATCATTTCGATAAAGTATTTTTGAAATGTAGAAGGTATGGCATTTCTCTTAATCTTAGGAAATCAATATTTTCTTTAAAAGAGGAAAATCTATTGGGACATATTATATCTACATATGGAATTAGAATTGATCCTCATAGAGTAAATTTCATTCTGATATTTGAAGAGCCTAGGAGTAAAAAAGAGGTGCAGTCTTTCATTGTACAGGTGAATCTTTTGAGAAGGTTCATTCCTAGTTTTGCTAAAATTTTGAGGAATATTACAAACATGTTGAGAAAGGATAATGAAATTAAGTGGACAGTGGATGCTATAAAGTATTTCAAATATATTAAAAAGACCATTACTGAAGCCCCAATTTTGGTCAGTCGATATTTTTGAAAAAAAAATAGTATTCTCATATGCTTTTGAACACACCATTATTAAAGTTTTATTACAGAAGAACAGTTAGAACGATGAGCAGCCTATTGATTTATTTAGAAAAGTGTTGAGAGAAGGATATTTGAAGTATGTCATTATGTAAAAATAAGCCTATGCTTTGGTGAAGTATTTGAAATATTTTAGGGTGTATATTCTTCATTCTCATATTGTGGCTTATATTCCCAGCAATGTAGTAAAAAGGTATCCTTACACAACATGATCCAGAGGAAAAAAGGACTAAATGGATTTTTGTTCTTCTAGAGTATGATTTGGAAATCAAGCTTTTGAAGTTGGTGAAAGGACAGGGGTTAGCTAAACTAATGATAGATTCAAACTATGAATATTTGCAACTAGTTTTTTTGTCTAATCCTCCTAATCATCCTGATCCATAGTTGTAGGTAATATCATATTTTAATATATATCCATGGTACAATGATATTGTATATGTATTGTAGCACTTGTAGGATCCTCTTGGATTAGGCAAAACAAGGGCTAGATTAGTCAAATTAAAGGCAAAAAAATATTGTGTCATGAATCAGTATCTATATTGGATGGATCTAGGTGGAATTTTATTGAATTGCTTGTTAGAAAATGAGAATCACCACACCATGAAAGAATCCCATTAGGGGCTTTGTGGAGGACACCATTCTTGGAAGGTAACATCTAACAAAATATTAAGAGCTGGTTTTTATTGGCCTTCCATGTTTTCTGATGTATACAAGGAAATATTCACATGTCATCAATGCCATATTTTTGAAGGGAAAATAAAATTGGTTCCATTACCCTTATGTCCAATCTCACTAGAAGCACCTTTTTAGCAGTGGGGGTTGGATTTCATTCTATAAATCAACCCAAACTCTTCTAGTCAGCACAGGTGGATTTTAACAACAACTTACTATTTTACTAAATGGATTGAATCCATACCAAATAGAAGAGCTATTGATGTTGTAATTATATATTTCTTAGAAAACAACATATTGTCAAGGTTTGGGTGTCCAAAGAGAATTGTAATTGACAATTCCTCTTCCTTCAAGTCAAAGAAAATGATCAACTTTTGTCATAAGTACCATATTAGTTTAAATCATTCTACTCCATACTATCCTCAAGGAAATGGGCTTGCAGAGTCTTTCAATAAAATTCTAGTGAAGATAATAAAGAAATTGTTGGAGGATAATAAAAGAGAATGGAATCCGAAATTGAAATATGGTTTTTGGTAAGATAGGATCAGAACTAAAAGATCAATTGGGATGTTACCATTTTAGTTGCTTTATGGAGTAGAGGTAATTTTTCCAGTATCTCTGGGTCAACCTGTCATGAAGTTGTTACAAGAAAAATAAGATGAACCTAATCACATGTAGAGAAGAATAAATCATATAATTAAACTAAATGAATTTAGAGACAAGACTTATGGTAGAGTACAGGTACACCAGGAGAAGGTAAAAAATAATTTCGACACAAAGGTAAAGGAGGAAATTTTTTCAGATTGATGACTTGGTATTGGAATGGGATGAACCAAAAGAAGAAAAGGATGACAAATTTGAATACATGTGGACAGAAAAATACATTATTGCAACTTATAGGGGTGATAATTCATTTGTATTGCAACATCAAGATGGGTTTCAGCTGAAAGGAGGCCCTGTCAATGGAATATTTCTGAAGTATGACCTGTCCTAAAGGTGGAAGGTAATCTTTTGTACCATAGATTGTATATATGTATTTTAATCAGTACATACGGAGAGATGAGAGATTTGCATCCTAGAGAGAAGGCCCCAATATCTTGGAAGGTTTCCTTTTTTCTTTATTTTCATACACCAAAAAAGAAAAAGAATTTTTGAGTTTTGCAGGAAGCAATAAGACAGACACTAGTCTGCAGGTTCTTTGATACCTCATAGGGAGGATATTATCCCTAGTTGGAGTCAGTTGTTAACACCATTTCTGGTTAGCAGTTGGGAAGGGGACATGCCTAAAAAAATATAAGGTAAGAACTAAAAATATGACCTAAAGGTATATAGAGGGGGATTTAAAATATTGGGAAGGGATTATTCCTAAGCTTGGAAAATCATACATGTGAAGAAAAGTCTTAAGTTTAACCTGAGAAATAAGTTTAATATAAAATTTATGCCCCTATGTTGTATCGTGGTAAGATGTGACGGTGTAAATCTATAGTGAAGAGGATCAAAGGTTGTAAATGAATCCACTGGAAAAAGTTGCAAGGTAACAATAAAATCGGTCGCCAGCGGAATGGGTTAAAAAGCAGCATAGATCAATGGTTCGATGAACATGGAAAATAATATCTAAAAACAAAAGAGATTCCATCGATGGGACATGCACGGGGGGACTAACTTTTACAATCAATAGAAAAATTTATGTCGAACACAAATCTACGATGGAGAACTCAGTGGAGGAATGATCTACCATCGATATTGATTCCGTTGGGTGAATCTGCACAGAGGGAAAAAGTTTTGAAATAAGCAAAATATGGTACAAGATGTATGTTTTAATAGGAGAGATGGAAGGAAAATCAAGATCAAGGGCCAATATTCATTCTGCCAATGGAAGGTGCGCAGGTAAAGAATATTTGTGAGCTAGAGGAATTGGTTAAGGGGCCCACATAATCAATGGTGCATAATTAATAGGATTGAGATCTATGGTCCAGGATGATTCCGCTGAATCAACATTCACAAGAAAAATTGAAGGGAGCGTCAAAAGAATTGATTAATGGGGAGCGTAAATGAAAGGTTGAGATTGATGAAGCTTCAGTTCTACGATGGAGAATCTCCCCACTAGGAGAAGATGCATGATATTTATGAAGCTAAATCTGAGTGAAATATTAAAAGGGTAAATCAATTGATTATAGATAGTTGCAAAGGATAAGATCAATGGCTGAGTATTAATCCTCTTAAGCAAGGTGCATTTTAGTTATGAGGTGAACATGTAATATTAAAACAAGGAATAGATCTATTATGGAAAATGAATCAAAGGGGGATCTATGGTATGTTAGGATATTTAGACACTTAGGAGTTATTTAAGATCAACTTGTGTAATATATCGGTTAGGTAAAGTGTGGTTCTTTAGTATGCATTAGTATGCATTTGTAAATATTCTAATCCGACGGTCACGATATGCTCTAGACATAAAGTGATCCGACGGTTCAAATTCTCTTAGATCATACCTACCATTGATCCATGGCTTAACACTCGATTGGTCTATGATCTCTATTTAAAGAGCATAAAGGGTCCTTGCCTAGTTGAGCGATTATGCGAAGCTCATGCAAATTTCTTTCTTTTGCATGATAAATTGCTCCAAGTAGCTATTTGGCTGGGGCTGTGGATTGTTTCCCTCTCGAGGTTTTTAACCACATGACAAACATCGATGTGTTGATCTATGATCTATTTGTGTGAAGTGGTTGCTAAAGGTGTTCGGTTTTTTGGAGTACCCTATGTACCCAAACATGGTATCAAAGTGTTTATGAACAGTCGCTTTCGATTTGATCAAGATCTGGAACCGGTGTTGTCGAAACTTTGAAAGGGTTTTTGGTTCTGTATTTTATGTGCATTTGTGGCCTATGGGATCTGTTCCATTGCATTCGGAGCATCGTTTCCATTGGGAAATAGTTTTTCATTTTACCAAAAACCAGTTCTGTTTGTTCCATAAACACCCATTTCGGCAAATCTAAAGATACATCTGGGAAAGCCTTATTGTCCCAATAGAAAGAAAAGTCTAAGCCTCCCAAGAAACATAATTTTTGCAAATAATAAGCCAAAAAACAAGGGTTCCAAACCCTCTCAGTCAAATCCTTCTTTAAAAAATGACAAAGGATCCAAGCCAAAAGGAAAGAAGACCGAGCGTCATTGCAATTTTTGTGGGAAAGATAATCATGATGAATCTAAGTGTTTTAAGAAGATGGAAGCCTTGGAAGCAGCAATGAAGAAGCACCACATCAACCTAGATTCACCTTCAGAATCTACCTCTCATGGACATGCACTTTGTGCTTTTGGTTACTCTTATACTACATCTTCTTCTTCTACTTCAATTGAATGGCTCATTGATTTTGGAGCATCAAATCATATGGCTAAGGATCAAGCCATATTTTCTACTATGCATGAATGTAACACCAAACAAATATTTGTTGGTGATGATAGATCTCTAAGTGTTGTAGGATCAGGAACAGTTCCAGTAGAAAATGGTCATTTCAGTGATGTACTATGTGTTCCAAAAATTTCCTGCAATTTGTTATCAGTCTATCAAATTACTCATTCAGGTGAAGGTAAAACGGTGACATTTACACCTCACCAAGTTGTAATCAAGGATTTTGAAAATCCTCAAAATGTCCTTGCTACTAGAACTATTGATGATATTACCAGGTTGTACAAATTTAAAAACTTTGGGTCATGTTGGCAGCTAGCAACAACCTCTTCATTTCTCAATAAGATGAAGAGTGATAAGCTCTTTCTATGATTTATCATTTCAAAATTATGAAAGAGCACCTTCAGAATCTTTGATTTTGAAGGTACTCTTAATAAAAGAAAGGTAAAATATCATTTGAGAAGTTGGTGAAACACGCTCATGAACTTGGTAATTAACAACTGTCAGTAAGTCTCATAAATTTTCATGAATTTATTTAATCATTAAGATAACTTTATGTGACTTAAGAAATTTGAAATAGTATGCCAAGAGAAAATCAATAAAATACATATTGTGTTTTTTTAAAACCTAGATAAGGGTAAGGTATTAATATTCCTAAGTTCATAGAACTTATGGTAACCTTTAAAGTTTATATTTCATATAATACCTTACTACGATTTTTGTAAATATTATAATTAATGAATAAAGTATTTGTTTAGGAATGTTTTACTTATGATAGTTTCATCACTTAATATCCTATCAATCTAATGTTGGATATTCCTAGATAGGATGTTTGAAAGGTTTAAAACTAAGTCTTTGTATATACGTAGCATAGATATAAAATCAAGTTATGTTAACACTAGAATATGCGATTTCATCACCTTGCACGCCACCACTTAACACGATTAAATTGGAGATGACTGTTAAGATTGACTGAGTTTACAAGGAGCCATTTGTCAAGTTGATAAGCGATTATCACTTGGATCAATGAATTGGCATGAGAACGTGGCTTATACCTCTTGATAAATCGACAATTGTAAAAATATGAATGCATCGTATTAACAGTGTTAAATGCTGATAGTCATTTCCAATTAACGTCGATGTACTTGTTCATTATTAGCCACTGTCCATAATCAATGGTTGAAATTATGATCTATCAATCACAATATCTCTGGTTCACCAATTTGGTGGTTATCACTACTAGTCGTGGTTAAACATAGATAAACCTTCATGAATCATGATATAACGTGAAGTTACAACATCCAACACTGCTAAGGTGCGGCTAAAATGGCCAGGTCTAGAGATATCACATCTGTCAGATCTGAAGCATGTGAAGACTTCCCATCATGTCATATGTGTGGGTACCTATTCCCTCTATGTTCACCTCTCCGTTCATTTCAGTTCGAAGCCAGGAGAGCGTAGAAGAAACCATGTCTCCTCTGAACCGTTATGAAATCTCTGGTTCTGAACTTATAGAAGCTGACCAGGAGGTTGTTATGCGATTCGAGAAAATAGGGTGGGGGCATTTCTTTAGAAGTTTCGATGGCCACCATGCAGAGATTACTAAACTGTTCGCCATGAATTTTAACGATGACAGGGTGCAAATTGGGGGTTTTGAGTTTATTATCAATGAAGATAAGATCGCAGAAGCCACTAAGCTTCCATAGGTTGGAGAATTCTGGTTTAAGGGCAGCATGGTTAATAAGACGAAATGCTTGGCTCTGTTAATGCCATTGCCGGATGATACGAAGCTGAAGATAGGCGTCCCTATTAAATTTCTGAAGCCCAAATGGAGAGTTTATTACGAAATACTGGTAAGGTACGTGTCCTGTGATAGACGTTACTCCCATTTTCACTTATACCATTTACGATTTCTATTAGCATTACGGGGTTACAAGCTTAATTTGCCTTTCTATTTATGGCAAAGTCTAAAGAAAATGTCACAGACTGTTAGAAATTTTAGTAACCCTGATAGGATTCTTTTCCACCACGGGTTAGTAAAAATTATATTGCAATTTCAATTATCTACAAATGGCAAGTCTTGGGATAGTTTTTTAGTCGACTGTCAGTTGGGGCCAACACAGCATTGGCCGAATCCATCCCTACGAATTCGTAAGAAACGAAAAGCCATAAATTCTGGGGTTAATAGTACTTCTGAAACTATATCAGAGGTAAAAGGATTCGAGGAAGTCAGCATACCCATAAACAATGGGATCAGTAAGAATGATGACAGGGATTCATTTCCTTGCAACTCTAAACCAGTCTTGAATCAACCCTTATCTGGCAAAAGTGGTAGCACCCCTGCAGAAATAGAAGAGGGATTCACCAAAGGTAAAACATGTAAAAATTCATTTGAAACAAATAAACCTGATGAATATAACAGAGAATCTATGCATAGATTAGATCATCTTGCTTAGATTTGCTGTGATAAGGAAGGGCTTGGTTTTGAAAATCTATCATTTTCAAGAAGGGTTACGAGGAGCATGCACAGTGTCCATACAATTTCGGGTCATAAGGTTAATCAACAGGCTCCTAAGCCTGTAGTCGTTAATATTGAAGATGATACCCCGTCATCTATCCGTGATACAATTAATGTAAATAATCCTACTTTCGTACAGGGTAATGATGTAAAATCGGGCAAGGCCGAGGTTACTCAACCAGGTGTAGACACATGTATTGCAGACCCTGAACCATCGTCTAGTTAGTATATTGATAGCCCTATTTCTCCTCAGGTAACAAATCAAGATGAGACTCTACAACGTACACAATATAATGCATTCCAGGATAAAATTACGGAGTTCAAGGGTAAACTGAAGCATTGTCTATCTAGTATAGCATTATTAGAAGAGGAAAATAGAACCTTTAGAAAAGAATTGCTGGAGTGGATTGGTAGATGGAAAGAGATGAGTGCTAAGAATAATCAATACAAAAACCCAAAGAAGTCAATCATAGGTACAAACCAGCTATTGCTTAAACGAATTGAAAAGCAAAACATTAAGATTATCAGGTTAAAGGCTAAACTAGCAGAAGCTCAAAGAGTAGTCGCTCTTCAGAATAAAACTTGATGATTTTTCTCATTTCTTATGTCGTTACAAAA
This sequence comes from Pseudotsuga menziesii, assembly GCA_001517045.1. NCBI lineage: Eukaryota > Viridiplantae > Streptophyta > Pinopsida > Pinales > Pinaceae > Pseudotsuga > Pseudotsuga menziesii. Next base: position 632,175 of record LPNX010633596.1, read on the forward strand.
CAGGTAATGATCATTTTTGTTTCACATGCCTGTAAAATCGGATATTTAATAGGCATGCATTTAAAATTTCAAGTTTATTTTGTTACCTATGTTTTAATTGATTTTAATAAGATGCTTCGTTTGAATTCAATGCAAGTGGTTTTGTCATCATTCTTCTACAAAATTTCAGGATGTAGTTAATATTCTGGCATGGAGATGTGGTTGTGTGTTACGAGCTGGAGTTTCATCAATGGACAAGAATTTTCTAAAGTACCTCAACTTACGCTAGTCGTTTTCTGTTTTATAGTGATAGGTGTGATATAAGAGATTAGATGCTCTTTTTAGTTAGATGAATCCTATAATGTTGCATGCAACATTAATAGGGAAAACTGAATCGTAGTGTTATATAAGGTAGAGATTTTGATGAACAAAGGGATGGAGTGTTGGAAGAAAACGTACTAAAATTATATTATATTGCTGGTGTTTTGTTTATCTCTGAAGTTGAACCTTTGGATGTGAATACTACTAGACGTCTACAGACTGATACCATTTCTGGTATTTTTGTTTTGGATTATTATATATATATTTCAGCGTATTATCTTCTTTCTTTATATTAACACAGTGTGCTTTGATATACTGATGTTTAATTACATTTTTCACTTTATGAGTTCAAGATAGTATTTTGAATGAACATCTCATTATGATTATGTTTATTAGTATTTTTACAGTAAACTTAAGTTATAATGATATAATCTTCTGTCTGTTTAAAATTTCATTTGTATGTTGACAGTGATTTTTAATAGACATTATCTTAAATTCGAATAGCTATCTTGATAATTAATTATTAATCAATTTCAGAAAGTTAAAGTTAACTGTTTATTTGCAGTTATTTTTTTAGTTCTGTTGTCATATAACAGAGTGACTTATTATTCATGATTTAAATGTGTCTATTTGAATTATGCTTAAGTCTTTCTGTTCATCTTTTACTGATTAATAGTTAATATAATCTTTAAATATGCTCTCATCTGAGATAGGACATATAGAATAGTTTAGATTAAATTTTATTTTTGAAATAGTTGAATTAACAACTGTTAAATTAATTTTCATACTTTGTATAAGTTTTATACACTTAAAACTTCCCAAAATCAAAGTCTTTCCTTAAGAAAGAAACTATAGGACAGTTTAGATAGTTTAATTTAATCATTTAGATAAAATAACATTAGAATAGGTTAGATTTTGCTGGTTTTAAGTTCTCCTTAAGAGACAAACTAGCTGGTAGCAGGACCATAACCTGCGAGGTTTTGTTAATTTAAACACACCGGACGCTGCTTTAAGCTGATTGTGTGGAGAAAACCTCCTTATTGGCCTCATTCAGAAAAACAGGCCAACAAATGGCACTAGAAGGAGGGCCTGATAATGAGTAATGGCAAGTGAAACTAATGAAACTTTTCCAACCAGCCAACAAACCTCTGAAGTCAGTAGATCACCAATTTTAGAAACTGTTAGAAATATTCTTGAGTGTGATCCTGTCACCTCTCCCTTTACTCCTACACAAAGTGCTCAAACTTTGGAAGAATCAAGCCATATTCTTACTAGAGCTTACGCCAATCAGCTAGGTATTTCTCCAATAGATTATGGTCTGCCTAGACAGCAGTGACATAACCCACAATTAAACATAGTTACGCAAGATTTGGAGATAACTGGTAGTACTCCTCACCATCAGGTTGAAAGACATCAAAGGCAGAATACTTAGACAAATACTGCTAGAAGACTAATTGTGGGAGGCGGTTCTAATCAGCCACCTTCTCCTCCTAAGTCACCTCCTGATAGTACAAGACCTTCCAATTCAGGAAGTTCCTCTAGTTCTCAAGGAAGCCCAATGGCCGGAAATGTACCTGTGGGAGGAGGAGGAAATTCTCCACCTAATCCACCAAATCCTCAACTCCCTTGGTTAAGGACAGCTGCTGTAGTAGTCCCTGGAATACAGCATCCTTTGCCTAAACACTCAAATAAACTCCTCCCTAAGTTCAACCTAGATGACAAAGAACTTGCAGAGGTGCATATTGACAAATTCATGTTGGTTGTTCAAACTTTGAACGTTCAGCATGAAGATGTAGTTTGTTTATTGTTTCCTCTAACTTTTGAAAGAAGAGCTTCTACCTGGTATTTTTCATTAGTACAGGGATCTATCACAAACTGGGGGGAATTTAATAAATCCTTTCTAGATAAATTTGGGGAAGATAAAACACCCACTCTTTTAGCCCTAAAATTATCTAGAATTAAAATGGAGCCTAAATAAAGAATCAAAGATTTCAATCAAAGGTTTCTGACTTTAAAAAATAAAATTACAATTGCTTCTCAATCTCTAGAAAACATAATTATCGAGAATTATAGTTCAGCTTTACCTAAGTATTCCGGAATGTTTGTAAAGAGAGTTGTAAAAACAACACTAATAGAAACATTTGAGGAAGCCATTAAAGTCGAAAAGGATTCCATGTCCTATGAACCAGAGAGAAGTGGGAAATCTGATTATTTTCCTCGTAGGAAGGCAGAAAAATCCAATGCAGATAAAGACAAAGCATTCGATGTAGAACAGCTGCAAAATGCTATTTGAACATTAACCAATGAGGTTATAGGGTTAAAGAAAACTAATTCTGGAGCTTCTACTTCTAGGAGTTATTTCAGAAATCAATTTAGTCAAAACCCGAATGCAAATAATAAGAATACACCACTAGACATAGCTGCAAATGAAGAGATATTTAATACAATTCGAGTTGTTCTATCTTTGTCTGAGTCTCCTTCTAGTCAAGAGATCAATGAAAATGAAGAAGAAGAGGAATCAAAAAATGATGAAGAATCAGAAGAACCTCAACAAGTTAACGGTCATTTCTGGGATAGTCTTGTGAAGGAACATGAGACTAAAAGTCCACCTACATGACAACATGTATATAATACTCGTAGTAGAGCATTTGCAAACACTCCTGGTGCTTCAAGCTCTAATACAAATAATGACAACAATAACTCACAACCGAATAAACCAACTCAATTCGGAAAGCAGACTCAAACAACCAAAGTTACCCAAACCATTCAAAATGCTCCTAAGTTAGATTTACAATATGATATCATTGAAGATTTAAAGAAGACTCGTGCAAACATCAGTATGTATGATCTTCTTCAAATCTACCCAATGCCCAATAGTCATATTATAAATCCTGCGGTAAGTTCAATTATTCCTAATACAAAACAAAATGTTGCTGCAAATAATTCTAATAATGATCCAATAGCAATTGAAAAAGGGAAAGCAATGGCTGACAAAGCTTCACTGATAGGTAAGAATTCTAAGTCAACCACACCTCCATTCTTACTTACCTTTGAAATTTTCAATAGGAATGTCCATAACTACATGGTAGATTCCGGAGCATCCTCCAATGTCATGCCTTTATCTGTATGCAAGAAATTGAATGGAAAATTTGTTCCATCAAATTCTCAAATCACTCAGTTGGATAGGACAAATGTAAAGGTTGTAGGGAAAATGAAAGATGTCTTAGTCAGAATTGCTTGCAATCCTTCGGTTTATCAAATTATAGATATTGTTGTTGCTGATATCCCAGATGCATATGGGCTGTTCTTAAGTAGGGATTGGTCCCAACAGCTGAACGGTTTCTTTGCTATTGATTGGTCAACATTGTGGTTACCTAAGAACGGAAAGTCAAATCAGATTAAGATAAATAGAGAAAGGTATATGAAACATATTGTCACAGAATTGCATGATCCTAGTGAACCTGTTTTATTTTCAGATTGTATTATGGGGAATTACATGTATGAATTAGGATTTGGTAATTTTAAAGCTGAAAATTCTGCCTTATCTGAAAATAAACAGCAATCTGAAATTTGTAATGTGACATCTGTTTCTCCTAAATGTTCACTCAAGGAAACCGTCAATGATGTAAATAATGTAAATAATGTAAATATCATAGAAAGCAAGGTGACTGTCCATAGTTCTATTTGGACTTTATATTTCGATGGTGCCAAATCTAAAGAAGGTGCAGGTGCTGGTTTTCTACTGGTGGACCCTCAGGGAAATAAAACCTATATAGCTTGTAGATTAGAATTTAATTGTACAAACAACACGGTTGAATATGAAGCTTTAACACAAGGTTTGAAAAAGGCAATCGATTTGGGCATCAAAGAGTTAATTGTATATGGTGATTCCGAGATCATTGTCAGACAGGTGCGTAACTCCATTCATTGTTTATCTGAACATTTACAGAGTTATCAAAAAGAGGTATGGAACCTTATCTTACATTTTGATGCATTTAACATAAATTCTATTCGTAGAAGTCAAAATCAAGAAGCAGATTTGTTGGCAAACGTAGCTTCAAAGTTAATTCCATCAGAAAATCTTACACCAGATTTCTTTTCTGTTGAATTGATTTTTAGGCCTTCCATACCTGATAATATTTTTAACTGGCGTGTATTTGACGATGATATGCAGGTACTAATTTTTCTAACAAATGAGGATACCTATAAAGATTCAGCGATAGATGAAGTCACTCACGATGAAAATCAGTGGGATTTTTCGGTAATAAATGATTTCTGTTCAGTTGAAAAAGCTTTCGAACAAGTAAAACCAGTCCCTACTTCAGTACTTAGATTAGATTTTTTTTTTGATTTGCAGGATAAGTTTAGATCTGTTCCTAATTGTAAAACAAACAGCTCTCGCATGAGATATGAAACCATAAATTTAGGAACAGAACTAAACCCCCAAACTATAAACCTTGGAATAGATTGTAATCCTGTAGAAAAAATAGCTTTCATAAAATTGTTTAAGGATTTTAAAGATGTCTTTGCTTAGACATATGATGACCTGAAAACATTCAATACCCAAGTCATGCAACATATAATTCCAATTAAACAAGAGTCAAAGCCTTTTCAACAGAAGTTAAGGAAATATCACCCATCATTAGAACCAACATTAAAAAAAGAACTGAATAAATTGTTAGCTGCCAAGATTATTTTCCCCATCAGACATACTCAATGGGTAGCAAACTTAGTTCCAGTTAGGAAGAAAAATAGGGATATTAGATTATGTGTAGATTTTAGAAATTTAAATAAGGCTTCTGAAAAGGATAATTACCCTGTTCCTCCCATGGAACAAATTATTCAAAAGGTGTCTGGGTCTGAGATACTGTCTTTCCTTGACGATTTCTCAGGATACAACCAGATATTGGTTTCCCCAGATGATCAATTGAAAACTGCTTTTAGAACTCCATGGGGAACATATGCCTACCGCAAGATGCCCTTTGGGTTAATCAATGTAGGAGCAACCTTTCAACGAGCAATGGATATTGCTTTCAGAGGCCTAACCAATCATTCAGTTGTTTTCTACTTGGATGACGTTACTGTATACTCTAAACATCGACCTGATCATCTTAATCATCTTAGAAAAGTATTTGAACGATGCAGAAAATTTGGAATATCTTTAAATCCTAAAACGACAATATTTGTCGTTTTAGAAGGTATCTTATTAGGTTGTGTTCTTTCAAAACACGGAATCATGATTGATCCCGAAAGAACCCAAGCCATTTCAAAAATAACCTATCCTTCTAGCAAGAAAGCAATGCAGTCATTTCTAGGTAAAATTAATTTTGTTAACAGATTCATTCCCAGTTTTTCCGAGATCATTCGTCCATTGCAAAAAATGATTAAGAAAGATGTTGTTTTTAATTGGGGACAAACCGAAAAAGATTCATTTCAGAAAATTTTAGAAGCAATCTCAGAAGCTCCTAGCCTTTTAATCCCAGATTTTAATAAAGATTTCATATTATATACTTTTGCTTCTGATATTTCATATGCAGCAGTTCTAACCCAATTAAATTAGCAGAATAACGAAGTTCCAATTTATTTCATGAGTTCAAATCTCAAAGGTGCTGAACTCAATTACCATGAAGTTGATAAACAAGCCTTTGTCGTTTTTAAAGCTGTTAAACATTTTCGTCCTTATTTGCTGAAATCTAAAATGAAAATAATTGTTGTTGGTTCAAAGGGACTTAGGAGAAAAGAGGGCACCTTGGATGACAGCTCTTCAAGAATATGACTTAGAGATCAAACCCTCAACGATAGTCAAAGGCCAAGGGCTATGTAAATTAGCTGCTGAAGCTGATCACTTACCTAATGATAAAGCTGAAACTATCATTGATGAAGCTTTACTTACCAGGGAGATTTATTTTTATCCACCACCTCAAGATTCCTGGTACACAGACATACAGATTCTTTTGGAAACTGGTACTGCCCCTGATTACTTAGAACCAAAGAAGAAAAGAGCACTCAGATTCAAGTCTGCTCCATACTTATTAATCGATAATATCCTCTTTCGGAGAAATTCAGACGGAGTATACCTTTGATGTCTAGATAAAGATGAAACAGAAGTAATTCTGAAAGAATTACATTCTAGACCAGCAGGAGGTCATTTTGGTAAAGAGACCACTGCTCACAAAATTCTCAGGGTTGGTTATTATTGGCCTACCTTATTTCGAGATTCCTATACCTTTGTCAGAAAATGCCAAGAGTGTCAACTTGCTGTAGGAAGGGTGAAAAAACCTGCTTTTCCTTTACAACCTATTTCAGCTGAAAGACTCTTTCAGCAATGGGGTATCGATATAGTAGGTCCAATAAATCCTCCCTCATCGATGCAACACAAATATATAATAACTGCAACTGATTATTTCACCCGTTGGGCTGAAGCTGCACCATTGAAAATTGTAAATACCAATAAGGTTATACTATTCTTGGAATTCTTTATCATAACAAGATTTGGTATTCCTGATTCTCTCGTTTTTGATAATGCGTCATATTTTTCATCAATCGAGTTCACTCAGTTTTATTTAGAGAAGGGAATAAGAATCAGATATTCAGCTAACTATCACCCACATGGGAATGGTCTAGCTGAATCAACAAACAAAAATTTATTGAAAATTCTCAAAAGAACTATTTTAGTTCACCATCGTAACTGGCATACATAATTGGTCAATGCCCTTTGGGAAGACAGAGTAACTCCTAAGGCTGCAATAGGTAATTCACCATTCTTCTTAGTATACTGGAACTGAGGCTATTTTACCACCAAATCTGTTCTTACCTTCATTACAGTTAGCTCAGTCTATCCAAGATGAAGAATGCCCAGCAATGGAAAAGAGAATTAATACATTGTTAAAACTGGAAGAAGAAAGAGAAAAGTCAAAACAACACTTTATGAAACATCAACAGATTGTGAAATCTTGGTTTGACCAATCTTTCAGTTCTGATCGAGAATTTCAGGTAGGAGACCTAGTTTTAAAATGGGATAAAGCTCACGAAGATAAGGGAGATCATACTAAGTTTCAGAAACTGTGGTTAGGTCCCTTTGTTATTTCTAAAAAAATAGGTCCAAGTCTTTCGATTGCAAACACTTGAAGGACATTCCGAAACATTCCCTATGAATGGACTGATTCTTAAAAAATATTTCTGTTAATATTTTCTGTCTAAAAATGTATATAATCTACTTGCTGTTTGTAAATAAATTTAGCTTTCTGTACATAAATTAGCAGACTGTTATGTTAATCAGTTTTCTGTCAAAGTTAAATATTTCAGATGGTTAAAATTTTTGTATATAACTAGTCAGTCAGTTAGAAATATGTAATTAGCAGCTGTAATCAATGTAAATAAATAAAATTAGTTTGCTCGTCAGCCTGAAAAATTATGATATTAGACTGATATCTTTTAAAAATTTGTTCAGGATGATCAAAATTTCCCGAATCTGTAAAAGACCTTCATTGTTTTCTATTTATAAGTGTTTCTCGGATTATTCTTCATCTTGTTATTTTCTTAAAAAATGGGGATAGCCTATTATATATCTTCTTCGAGGCTTGTAATTTTGAAAAACTCTTACAAACCTCTATCATCAGTCTTAGAAAAGTTTTTATCATCTGAGAACTGTCTAGCATTTGTTCCAATCAAGTTAAAGTGAGAGACGGAAGGTCTCAGTAATGAGCCGGTCCGATCAGAATCACAAATATCATTGGTATGACATTATTAGGAAACTAGTAATGGATTTTGGTCTAAAAAAAACAAAAGATAAGGGGTCTCATAAAGAGCCCGCTGATTCATTTTCTGGTGATATTAATGACTGACATTACCGTTTGGTCACCATGTTGGGTAATGATCTCTCATTTTATGAAAATTAAAAGATACAAAAATGAAATTGCAATAAAAACATAACTTTTGACTGAAGAATAGGAGGTCTCATCACGAGCCGGCCTAATCATGATCATCAGTGTTGTCTGGAATAACTTCATTTCTGATCACCAGGGTGATGGCTTTTGATTTAAAAAATTAAAAGACAAGAGGTCTCATCACGAGCCGGCTTGCTTATTTCAGACAGCTCTCATGAATGATACTATCACATTGGGATACCATACCCAGATAGTAGTCTTCAGGCAGAATTATTGTTTTAAAAAGAAAAGCAAAAGCAAACAAAAGAAAATTATTATGCTATGGAACAGATTCTAGAAATTTTTCAGAGGAGCATATTTATGTACTCTATGCTAATGGTATAGGTTATCCTTACTAAGAAGTACTTGTTTCGACTAAGATATTTGTAAGTTTATCCCTAATCAAATTTTTGTTTCAAAAGATGGAATATTTCTGAGTTATACTTATGGATATGAGTAAATAATGGTTTGATATGGATAAGGAGTTTTTGATTGTTTTTAACAGGTTTTAAGATTTCATTTTTATCATTTTGTATAAGCAAAGATAACTGGTTCGCCCAGGTCATCGCCATTTGTTGCAAGCTAGCAACAACCTCTTCATTTCTCAATAAGATGAAGAGTGATCAGCTCTTTCTATGATTTATCATTTCAAAATTATGAAAGACAACCTTTAGAATCTTTGATTCTGAAGGTACTCTTAATCAAAGAAAGGTAAAATATCATTTGAGAAGTTGGTGAAACACGCTCATGAACTTGGTAATTAACATCTGTCAGTAAGTCTCATAAATTTTCATGAATTTATTTAATCATTAAGATAACTTTATGTGACTTAAGAAATTTGAAATAGTATGCCAAGAGAAAATCAATAAAATACATATTGTGTTTGTTTAAAACCTAGATAAGGGTAAGGTATTAATATTCCTAAGTTCATAGAACTTATGGTAACCTTTAAAGTTTATATTTCATATAATACCTTACTATGATTTTTGTAAATATTATAATTAATGAATAAAGTATTTGTTTAGGAATGTTTTACTTATGATAGTTTTATCACTTAATATCCTATCAATCTAATGTTGGATATTCCTAGATAGGATGTTTGAAAGGTTTAAAACTAAGTCTTTGTATATACGTAGCATAGATATAAAATCAAGTTATGTTAACACTAGAATATGCGATTTCATCACCTTGCACGCCACCACTTAACACGATTAAACTGGAGATGACTGTTAAGATTGACTGAGTTTACAAGGAGCCATTTGTCAAGTTGATAAGCGATTATCACTTGGATCAATGAATTGGCATGAGAACGTGGCTTATACCTCTTGATAAATAGACAACTGTAAAAATATGAATGCATCGTATTAACAGTGTTAAATGCTGATAGTCATTTCCAATTAACGTCGATGTACTTGTTCATTATTAGCCACTGTCCATAATCAATGGTTGAAATTATGATCTATCAATCACAATATCTCTGGTTCGTCAATTTGGTGGTTATCACTACTAGTCGTGGTTAAACATAGATAAACCTGCATGAATCATGATATAATGTGAAGTTGCAACATTCAACACTGCTAAGGTGCAGCTAAAATGGCCAGGTCTAGAGATATCATATCCGTTAGATCTAAAGCATGAGAAGACTGCCCATCATGTCATATGTGTGGGTACATATTCCCTCTATGTTCACCTCTCCATTCATTTCAGTTCGAAGCTAGGAGAGCATAGAAGAAACCATGTCTCCTCTGAACCGTTATGAAATCTCTGGTTCTGAACTTATAGAAGCTGACCAGGAGGTTGCTATGCGATTCGAGAAAATGGGGTGGGGGGATTTCTTTAGAAGTTTCGATGGCCACCATGCAGAGATTACTAAACTGTTCGCCATGAATTTTAACGATTACAGGGTGCAGATTGGGGGTTTTGAGTTTATTATCAATGAATATAAGATCGCAGAAGCCACTAAGCTTCCATAGGTTGGAGAACGCTGGTTTAAGGGCAGCATGGTTAATAAGAAGAAATGCTTGGCTCTGTTAATGCCATTGCCGGATGATACGAAGCTGAAGATAGGCGTCCCTGTTAAATTTCTGAAGCCAGAATGGAGAGTTTATTACGAAATACTGGTAAGGTACGTGTCCTGTGATGGACGTTACTCCCATTTGCACTTATACCATTTACGATTGCTATTAGCATTACGGGGTTACAAGCTTAATTTTCCTTTCTATTTATGGCAAAGTCTAAAGAAAATGTCACAGACTATTAGAAATTTTAGTAACCCCGATAGGAGTCTTTTCCACCACGGGTTAATAAATATTATATTGCAATTTCAATTATCTGCAAATGGCAAGTCTTGGGATAGTTTTTTAGTCGACTGTCAGTTGGGGCTGATGCAGCATTGGCCGAATCCATCCCCATGAATTCGTAAGAAACGAAAAGCCATAAATTCTGGGGTTAATAGTACTTCTGAAAATATATCAGAGGTAAAAGGATTCGAGGAAGTCAGCATACCCATAAACAATGGGATCAGTAAGAATGATGAACAGTTCCTTCCAACTCTAAACCAGTCTTGGATCAACCCTTATCTGGTAAAAGTGGTAGCACCCCTGCATAAATAGAAGAAGGATTAACCAAAGGTAAAACATGTAAAAATCCATTTGAAACAAATAAACCTGATGAATACAATAGAGAATCTATGCATATATTAGATCATCTTGCTCAGATTTGCTGTGATAAGGAAGGGCTTGGTTTTGAAAATCTATAGCTTTCAAGAAGGGTTACGAGGAGCATGCACATTATCCATACAATTTCGGGTCATAAGGTTAATCAATAGGCTTCTAATCCTGTAGTTGTTAATATTGAATATGATACCCCGTCATCTATCCCTGATACAATTAATGTAAATAATCCTACTTTCATACAGGGTAATGATGTAAAATTGGGCAAGGCTGAGGTTACTCAACCAGGTGTAGACACATGTATTGCAGACCCTGAACCATCATCTAGTCAGTATATTGACAGCCCTATTTCTCCTTAGGTAACAAATGAAGATGAGACTCTACAGCGTACACAATATAATGCATTCCAGGATAAAATTACGGAGTTCAAGGGTAAACTGAAGCATTGTCTATCTAGTACAGCATTATTAGAAGAGGAAAATAGAACCTTTAGAAAAGAATTGCTGGAGTGGATTGGTAGATGGAAAGAGATGAGTGCTAAGAAGAATCAATACAAAAAATCAAAGAAGTCAATCATAGGTACAAACCAACTATTGCTTAAATGAATTGAAAAGCAAAACATTAATATTATCAGGTTAAAGGCTAAACTAGTAGAAGCTCGAAGAGTAGTCGCTCTTCAGAATAAAACTTGATGATTTTTCTCATTTCTTATGTCACTGCAAAACAGGTAATGATCATTTTTGTTTCGCATGCCTGTAAAATCAGAGATTTAATAGGCATGCATTTAAAATTTCAAGTTTATTTTGTTACCTATGTTTTAATTGATTTTAATAAGATGCTTCATTTGAATTCAATGCAGGTGGTTTTGTCATCATTCTTCTACAGAATTTCAGGACGTGGTTAATATTCTGGCATGGAGATGTGGCTGTGTGTTACGAGCTAGAGTTTCATCAATGGACAAGAATTTTCTAAAGTACCTCGACTCAGGCTAGTTGTTTTCTGTTTTATAGTGATAGGTGTGATATAAGAGATTAGATGCTCTTTTTAGTTAGATGAATCCTATAATTTTGCATGCAACATTAATAGGGAAAACTGAATTGTAGTGTTATATAAGGTAGAGATTTTGATGAACAAAGGGATGGAGTGTTGGAAGAAAATGTACTGAAATTATATTATATTGCTGGTGTTTTGTTTATCTCTGAAGTTGAATCTTTGGATGTGAATACTACTGGACGTCTAGAGACTGATACCATTTCTGGTATTTTTGTTTTGGATTATTATATATATATTTCAGCGTATTATCTTCTTTCTTTATATTAACACAGTGTGCTTTGATATACTGATGTTTAATTACATTTTTCACTTTATCAGTTCAAGATAGTATTTTGAATGAACATCTCATTATGATTATGTTTATTAGTATTTTTACAGTAAACTTAAGTTATAATGATATACTCTTCTGTCTGTTTAAAATTTCATTTGTATGTTGACAGTGATTTTTAATAGACATTATCTTAAATTCGAATAGCTGTCTTGATAATTAATTATTAATCAATTTCAGAAAGTTAAAGTTAACTGTTTATTTGCAGTTATTTTTTCAGTTCTATTGTCATATAACAGAGTGACTTATTATTCATGATTTAAATGTGTCTATTTGAATTATGCTTTAGTCTTTCTGTTCATCTTTTACTGATTAATAGTTAATATAATCTTTAAATATGCTCCCAGCTAAGATAGGACATATAGAATAGTTTAGATTAAATTTTATTTTTGAAATAGTTGAATTAACAATTGTTAAATTAATTTTCATACTTTGTATAAGTTTTATACACTTAAAACTTCCCAAAATCAAAGTCTTTCCTTAAGAAAGCAACTATAGGACAATTTAGATAGTTTAATTTAATCATTTAGATAAAAAAACATTAGAATAGGTTATATTTTGCTGGTTTTAAGTTCTCCTTAAGAGACAAACTAGTTGGTAGCAGGACCATAACCTGCGAGGTTTTGTTAATTAAAACACACTGGACGCTGCTTTAAGCTGATTGTGTGGACAAAAGCTCCTTATTGGCCTCGTTCAGAAAAACATGCCAACAGGGCATCACCTTTTCCTTCAGTTTTTGTTGCTCATAGTGATAACTTGAGCAAACTTTGGCATGAGCAATTTGGTCACTTAAATTATCGCTCATTGCAACAACTATGTAAAGACAATATGGTGACTGGTCTTTCGATGGTATCTTGCAAGGATGGTGTTTGTTCTGGTTGTGTACTCAAAAAACATCATTGGGACAGTTTTGACAAATGTGCCTCTTGGCATGCCTCAGTCCCTTTGGAGCTTGTGCATAGTGACTTGTGTGGTCCTCTTCCATCTACTTCCTTTTCTGGTTTCAAATATTTATTAACTTTCATTGATGACTACTCCAGATGCACTTGGGTTTACTTCCTAAAACTTAAGAGTAAAGTATTTAACATGTTTATGGCCTACAAGGCCCTTGTTGATAAACAATATGGTCATCAAATTATTAAGTTAAGATCTAACAATGGAGGAGAATATGTTAACAATAAGTTCACTACTTTTTTCACTGAACAAGGAATCCAACAACAACACACTATTCCATATACACCACAACAAAATGGTGTAGCTGAACGGAAGAACCGCACTTTAAAAGAAATGGCTAATTGTATGATCCAATCTAAGGGACTAAGTCTTCAATATTGGGCTGAGGCCATAAATTGTGAAAATTACATAGTTAATCACACACCCACTAAAGTTTTACAAGGTATAACACTGGAAGAAGCATGGAGTAAAATTAAACCAGATGTAAGTCACTTTCGTGTGTTTGGTTGTGAAGCATGGGCTCACATTCCAGATGAAAAACGGAAAGCATTGTAGCCTAAAAGTGAAAAGTGAATATTTGTTGGATATTCTGATGATGTAAAAGGTTATAGACTTCTTCAACCCCATTCACATGATATAATAATTAGAAGAGATGTTAAATTTGATGAAAATATCTTAGCCTGCGAACCTAACTTGGCGGGTGTGCCATCTTTGGCCTACGAGCCTAATTCAATGATTGTGCCTTCTTCTTCTTCTTCCAACTTCCTTGATAGGTTTCCAACACCAGTTTCTAATGATGACAGTGAGGATGAAAATACACCTCCACCTGCTCACGTTCCTCCAATTGCACCAGCACCAATACTTCCTCGATGGGTCCGTTCAACATGTGAAGTAGCTGGTGATGTTGTCGGTGATCCTAGAGATCAACGTCAAACACGTTCTCAGTTTCAATGAGCCTCTTCTCTTTTTGCTCAAGTTTTCGAGAATCATGATCCAAATTTTTTTGTAGAATCTTTAGGAAATATAGATTGGGATGTAGCTATGGATGAATAATATCGTTCCTTAATGGTGAACGATACTTGGGATCTTGTTCCTCTTCCAAAAGGAAGGAAACTTGTCAGATGTAAATGGGTCTACAGAACTAAGTAAGCATCATATGGAATGAAAGACTTAAGGAAAGGTTAGTTTCCAAATGTTTTTGCCAATTTGAAGGGATTGAATACAATGAAACCTTTTCCCCTGTAGAAAAAATGAACTCCATCCGCCTTGTTATTTCCCTTGCAGCCTTACATAACTGGGAAGTCCATCAAATCGATTTCAAGTATGCCTTCTTACATGGTGATTTACATGGGGAAATTTACATGGAACAACCTCCTGGATATGTTCAGAATAACTCTAGCCTTGTTTTTCTCCTTAAGAAATCCTTATATGGCCTTAAGCAAGCTCCTAGAGCTTTGTATGCAAAAATGGATAGCTTTCTCCTTAATACTGGTTTTTCTAGATGCCATTCTGACCCCAATGTCTATACCAAGAAAGTAGGAAACCATCTCATCATACTTGTTCTTTATGTTGATGATATTATCCTTACTAATAGTGACCCTAAATTTATAACCCATGTGAAATACAGTCTTAAGAAAATTTTTGAAATGTCAGACTTAGGACATTTGCATTATTTTCTTGGTCTCCAAGTCTTGCAAACCAAAGAAGGAATATTGATTTCCCAGTCTAAGTATGCTTGTGACCTTCTTCGTTGCTTCCACATGGAATATTGTAAACCAGCCCCTTCTCCCTTCCATTCTGGAGTCAAACATTCTGCCACTTGTACTTCCCCTGAAGTAGATGCCACCTTGTATCGTCAGCTTGTTGGTAGTCTCTTATACTTGACTCATTCCTATCCTAACCTTACCTTTGCCATTGGTCGTGTTGCCCATTATATGAAAACTCCTCATGAAAGTCAGTAGAAAGAAGCAAAAGGAATACTTCGATATATTCGAGGTACAATTCAGTTTGGGATTCATTACAGTAAAGGGGTGAAACCTTTATTGGTTGGTTTCACTGATTCAGATTGGGTCGGTGATCCTGATGATCTAAAGTCTACTACAGGTTATGTTTTCAGTCTAGGATATAGACCTATCACTTGGGATTGTAAGAAACAACAAGCTCTTGCTCTTTCTTCAGCAGAAGTAGAATATTGAGCCACAATTAATGCCAGTCAAGAAGCTTTATGGCTTTGACAGATCCTTTCAGAGTTTGGATTCGAGTAGCAGTAGCCTACTCCACTTTGGTGCGACAATCAAAGTGCCATCAAGCTTGCTAAAGATCCAGTTCTACATCAACGCAACAAACACATTGAGCTACACATGCACTTCATTAGAGATCTTGTTCATGATTGTGTTCTTGAAATGCTCTATTTCCCTACAGATGATCAAGTTGCATACATCTTCACCAAGTCTCTTACAGAAGCGAAGTTTTCTAAACTTTGGTCTATGTTAGGAGTTCAGGAATGTGTCCTTAATATAATGCATCCTTCCTACTCCTAATAGTGTCACTTTTGTAAATCCTTCAATCCTATCCCAAGTTGTTTTTAAGGGGGGATGTTAGGATATTTAGACACTTAGGAGTTAGTTAATATCAACTTGTGTAATATATATGTTAGGTTAAGTGTCTTTCTTTAGTATGCATTAGTATGCATTTGTAAGCATTTGTAAATATTCTAATCCGATGGTCACGATATGCTCTAGACATAAAGTGATCTAACGGTTCAACTTCTCTTAGATCATACCTGCCATTGATCCATGGCTTAACACTCGATTGGTCTAGGATCTCTATTTAAAGAGCATAGAGGGTCCTGGGCTAGTTGATCAATTATGAGAAGCTCATGTAACTTTATTTATTTTGCATAATAAATTGCTCTAAGTAGCTATTTAGCTGGGGTCATGGACTGTTTCCCTCTCGAGGGTTTTAACCACATGACAAACATTGGTGTGTTGATTTGTGATCTATTTGTGTGAAGCGGTTGCTCAAGGTGTTCGGTATTTTGGGAGTACCCTGTGTACCTGGGTTTTAACCACGTGACAAACATCAGTTTGTTGATCTGTGATCTATTTGTGTGAAGTAGTTGCTCAAGGTGTTTGGTATTTTGGGAGTACCCTATGTACCCAAACATGGTATGGTTAAATGGTGAGAAGAATCAACAACTTAGAATGAAGAACACTATATCTACGAACAAGAAAAAAATTCAATTGAACAAGATGCATGGTTAATAAGAGAATAAAATAATATAATGGCAAAAGCACATGGATATGGGTTATTTTTCTATTTATGCATTGGAAAGTGAGAGATCATGACTTTGTGGAAGAATCCAACTGAGACGAATATTTTTTCAACTTGTGAAGTAACTAGGTAGACCAATTTTTTTCTTACCAATAACTATTTAAACATGGTGAATGTAGAAGGGGTAGAGGGTCAGGCATTAGAATACCCAAAAAAAAGAGGAGGTCTTTCAAGACAATTATTGTGAATTTTTTTATACTATTATGTCCATCAATTCAGTATACTTGTTTAGAAACAAGTTAAAATTCCTTAAATACCAAGGAACCGAGGTCTGTGGAATCTTCTGGTCTTATTTCCAGTTTTCCTTACTAAGAAAAACCTGAACTTATGAGAATTTATTGACTGGTGCACATGTAATTATTCCTATCCTGAGAGTGTAATTATGGATGTCGCTAAGTCTAAAATTATTTGTCCTGTCATTCCACTAATAAGATGAGATACATTTTCTGTTCCTGCTACTTTCACCCAGTCATCTAAAGAGTTTAATGAAGAAAGTTTAATTCTCTCATTCATAGATGCTACTGTGGAGGAAAAACAAGCTGTATTTATTACTTGTTTCAAACCATATATATCCTTGCAAAACCAAATCCTTCTCAGTGGAAAAAATTATGTTTAATGAAGAAACTTAGTCTGTCATATTCCTTATAAGTTTGTTTCTAGGTTTAGACACTGATAAGTATGCCACTGAGTCCCTAATGAGTCTGTTGTTCAAGATTAGTACTGGTCAAGTTGAGCTCATTGACTCAAGTCAGTCCTATTTCCTTAAATTTTATGAGTTTCTAGCCAAGAGCATCCACTCACAGGTAGTTAACTTCCAGAACACCAAGTTTTTCATATTTTAGTCTATTTGATTAATATGTTCGTATTTTTCAATGAGGATAACCTACCATTTATAGAGTTGGTTCTCACTGATCAGATGAACATGAGTTTTGGAAAATATATGAACTTTCTTATGTCTGAGGTGTATAAAGTTTTTTTCCAGGAGAAGTTTCCCAGAGTAAAACCTCTTATGAAGGAAATGCTACAATTTTCACCTGAAAAACGAATTGGAAACTGGTTCTTCTTGGAGAAAGGTACAGTAATCAAAGTGTATGTATTTTTTCATCAACCTTACATTTTACCAACTTTCTTAACTCCTAGGATTTTTTCCATAGATCTTATAAGACAGAAGGTCATTGTTCAGAATGAGCAATTTATCAATTTCAAGAAATCATCTGAGATTAACTTTCAAAGCTCTTATTCCTAAAGTGTAAAACCAATAGCATGAAGAGCCTTCTGGCTCAAAGAAGAACAAAAAAAGGGCATCATGGAAATTAAAAAGTCAAGTGTTCATACTGCGGGAAAGGATTCCACCCTAAACATGCCTGGATGAAAAAGAAAGCTTATGAAGCTATTTCTCTTCTTGAGAAAAATCACATCAATCTTTCGAAAATCTTTCGTAGGAGAGATCAGCAAGATCAGTAACCACAGCATGAAAGAGGTCATGCTCTCATGGAAAGCACTTCGAAGTCCAATTCTCTTTTGATAGATTCTAGAGCTTCGAATCACATGATGGCTGAAAGAGACTCTTTCTCATATTTGGAGACCGGAAAATCCATTCCCATCCACATGGGATATGACTCTACAATCATATCCGAAGGACAAGGTACTTTAAATCTTGATCCTGGTTATTTTTCCAATGTTTTGTATGTACCATATCTTGTACCAAACCTCCTAAGTGTTTATTAAATGACACATACGGGAGTTCCCAAGAGAGTATCCTTTAACCTAGATTATGTAGAGATCATAGAAATTGCATCTGAAAAACTTGTAGCAAAAGGCCTTGCAAACCATCATTAGAGGAAATTTGGGGTCTAAAATGGGCCTTATAAGAAAATGTGCCAAAATAAGTTTTTGTGAGTTGGAATTCAAGAACCAATAGAATTTCAATAAAATAAGTCAACCATAATGGTTGAATTGACATATTTGTCATTAAAAAAAACTACTTTTTTTGTTCGTATTTTTGACATATCTCATTGTGTTTTTACTCAAACTTCAATCGGGAGAGCTCGTTGGATGCGGAATCAAATTTTGCATCCAACGAGCTCTCCCGGTCGAAATTTGAGTAAAAACACAGGGAGATATGTCGAAAATACGAACACAAAAAGTAGTTTTTTTCTTTCTTCCTCCAAAATTAATCAATATTATTTTATTATTTTAACTATTATTTCATTATTTTAACTATTATTTTATTATTTTCCTTAGGAGGCCCATTTTAGACCCCAAAATTCCTCTAATGCATGCAAAAGCCTACGAGTTCTCCCATTTTGTGGCAGATGTAAATCCCACCGCATTTTTGACTCATGGAAATGAGGTTAGTAGATTGTGGCATGAGAGGTTCAGCCATATGAACTTTAATTACATGCAGAAATTACAGAAGAATTCCATGGTTGAAGGCCTCCCGATCATCAAAGCTACCACTGGAATTGGCAAGCGCTGTGTTGTTGGAAAGCACCCTAAGCATAAGTTTGATCGGGGGAAGGCAAGTTGAGCATCATGCATCTTGGGGCTGATACATGTTACCACCTAAGTTGTACTTAGTGGTTGTTTATCAAGCGATCCTGGTGAACCGGACAAGGATAACTTGTTCGGACTTCAGAAGGCCTTTGGAAGTACTTCTGGGAAGTGCTTGTTGTACTATATCACATGTTCATACTCCATGGGGGAATTGTAATAAATGTTCTAGCATGATAGTGTCTGTAAAAGACTCAGTCTCTTAGACTTCATTTGTCAATCCAATCAGCCCAGGGTGTTTTTTCCTTTGGTTATTATTGGTTGTTGAACAAACGACTGATAATTTCTGAGTTTTTCACTCCATACCTCCAAAGTTGGGGTGGTCGGCTTAGCATTTAGGCCTATTGAGGTTATTAGAGTCTATGTGTCAATGTATAAACATGCTAGACATCATTTTTGAGTCATATGAACATGTCTAAGTCCCCCTAGGTGTTTTTCAATTTTTCAATTTTTTACCTTTTTCAGTGTTTTTTATTAAATTTTAATTTTTCCAAAACTTAGGCTATTTTTTAATAGTTTAATTGGAAAAATTGATTTTGTAATAAAAGTGGGCCAAATAATCGGTTTCAGTCATGTAGGTGCTCATTTTCAAGCAAAGAGAACCATGTAAACCCATGGACCCACTATTTCCTAAGTTTTGAGTGATTTTCCATCACTCAGGTCAGAAAGCCACAAAAATCAATTATTGATTATTTTAATTAATAAATTGATGAATAATGGAGAAAATCCAAAATCAATAAATTAGTGGATTCTCAACCGATTTGATTGAAATCAGTCAGATTTGGAGCAGATTGACTGGATCTGACAAATCCTTGACTAAAGGAGGGGATCAAATCAGATCCAGAGTTGATCTACAACTATCTTCATGGGAAATTGTGCCCTCTCTCTCTCCTCCACATGTGTGGACTCTCCTGGATGCTCTGTGGGCCGATGTGTCGGTGTATGGGTTGATGTGTCAGCTCAATCAAGCCCCCGGTTGACAAGTAGGCTCATTACAACTTCAATTATGCATTGATGGACTCTCCCTCAGTTTATTTCACTTGATTCGATGAGGAATTGCACCCCCCCTTGGCTGGATGGCCTGTAATTTGTATATATCCTGCTTGAGGCTCCCTCTTCCAAGCTAGTTAGAGCTGGACTGAAGGGATTGCCATTGTAACTCTGTATTTGATCATCATTTGTGAATAAAGAAGATTTGGAGGCTATACTATGTAGTGCATTTGATTGTGTGGATTCTCAGTGCTATGCTGCTGATGTGGTAGCTACAATTTCTTGCCAAATTCTGTGCTGCTTCTATGTTCTAGCTTCAAGGATTCGGTTAAATCAAGTAAGGGTGTAAACTAGGAAAGATAGATTGCTTGATATTGTTTATCCATATGATGTATGCTCAAAAATCTCAATTATATGCTTAAATAAGGTTATTTCTGCATAATCTTTCATTTTTGTTGTTTTATGCATCTATATCCAGATCTCACGAGGTGTGTGTAGGCTTGTGTTATTTAGTTGCAGGTCCCCAATTGGATGAAGGTGTGGATATATATTGATGCCATTCCTATCCAATAATCTCAAGACTCTATCCCTCAGCACTCCACAAAAGAGCCTCCTTTCAGCTTGCTCCATTCAAGCAACGATCCGACCTTCTCTCCTCTTCTTCTCATTTCTACAGAAAAATCAACATTTACCCGGTTACTCTACTCGTAGCTTTGATTTTGCTTAAGATCTATCATATTAAAAGTAATTCCAACATAGATCTATATTATCAAATCCTATAGTCTAGATCTTGCACTTAAAAAAGTTTCATAAGCATTCTAGATCTAGCTTTAGGGGAAACGTCATTTTGCATGAAAATTTAAAGAAAACTTGTAGATCGCATGCATTAGATTTCCTTTAGCTGTTATAAAATTTAATATTCTGAAATATCAGTGCATATTTCATTGGTTTCACAAACAGCAAGTCAATATCCCAAGGAAAGCTTGCTTTCCTTGGTTCCTTTTTCGCCTGTTTAGCTAGTTTTAACTTCATTTTTTTTTAGATAAGGTAGGCTGATCCAAAGGTACTCTTAAAGTTCTTTTGGGAATTTTTTATTCTAAAATTCTTGCTGTATTTTATCAGGTCTTACAGAAAATAAAGGAAGCTTCTGTCCGAAGTGGCCTCAGGAGCGTTCAAATCCCCCCAGGGGTCTCCCTTTTCACTAAAATCTTAAAATTTTTGCAAAGTTGTAAGATCTTGGTTTCAGCCTGTATAAGGACCAAGAAGTTTCTGATAATTTCAGTTCACTGATGTTGTAACCAATAATAATTAAAATAATTTTTGGAATAGGCTCTTTTGATCCCTTTCCCCATCCCCCTTGGGGGGATTTGCGTTGGTGTCCTTTTTGTCGCTTTCTGCTTATTTATTTTTTTTAAACTAGAATTAATATAATCTGCAGGGTAGTATATTTTATTTCATTATTAATATCATACTCCATATTTTACATTTCAAAGTAATCATAGTACTTACCCCACGACTTCTCGATTTGACCCGAAAGGGGAAAGAGATTCGTGGTAGGATTAATTAGAAAACCAGAATTATCTTTTTGTTTTATTTTTCATCTTTTATTTATCAAAATTTTTAAAACTAACCCCTCCTTGATTCCCCAATTGAGATCCACTTGGATCGAAAGAGGTTCCTAGAGGGTTTTCTTTTAAACAAGAACACTCAGTTTAAAACTTACTAAAATTGACAAGACTCCAGTGTGTATGCTCTGCACTTGGCTGTGGTTCATCCGATTAGTCATGCTGTATCAAAAGCACTTGGGTGACTAGTATAATTAGGACTCACTCTCCCCAACTGAAAAACCATCAGGTGAAAATCCAACACCTAGATCAAACCTTTACAGTGGCAAAATACCCAAAGGAAGCAGGAACTTCTGAAAAGTGACCTTGGGGTGCCAATCTCTGTCACACCCTAATGGGTGCGTTACGAACAATAGCCCCAGAGACTCCATTTCATCCCACATATTCCTTGCGGGTATCCATGAAGGTTTAGTTTTTGACATACTCCAAATACTCTCGGGTATATTTGGAGTCCCCCCTTAGCCTAATTTTAATCAACTCACACTTCAAACTTAACTTAAAACATACCAAGAGGCAATCACAAAACATTCACTCCAAGCACATGCAAGCATATTGATTCTATTTTTGACTCCATTCTAAGGCACTGGTTAATTTCTTGCTTATATATATATTGTGTCTCAGCATTGTGCTTTCGTGTGTTCATCTTTTACATCTTGCCATCTTTGATTATCTATAATTAAATTCCAAACTCCTAAGTAACTCATTCAATTTAACATCACAACACTAACTAATTATCCTTAGTAACTTAATAGGGTCTATCCCCCTTGGCTTTGTTAGGAGTTGAGCCTAAATGGAGGAGTCAAGAACGAGGTGACAGCCTTGACTCGAGACTTTCCCCCAAGGACACACCGAGTGGCTTGAAGATTTCTGCCACATGACCTAGGTGTGTGAAAGGGGGCAACACTTTTTGGCGCCGTTGCCGGGGATAAATATTTTTATTGCCGAGTACGAATTTTGTTTTCTTCCTTTTTTTTTTTGCTTTGTTTGATGAATGTTTAGAGTAGATCTTTAATTTTCATCTAGCGACTCCACTAACTTTTTTCCAGTTTTTATTTTTACAAAGAAAAGCAAAAAATAATTTTTGTGAAAAGATTTATAAATGCTTATTTTTCTTTTTCACATGGCAACTCCATTGAAGGGATAAAACCCTGTTATCTCATAAACTTGTGAAGTTTTGTTGTGTGTGGATGAGCCCATGCGACATGTTAAAACCTTTAAGGCTCATCACTTGACAGCTCCACCTTTTCAGTACAAGTTTTAATCGTTGTATCAAATGCATACTATTAATTTTTGATATGGATGAATTAAAGGAGAAGTATGGTTCCCAGTTAACCGGAAGGTTTCAGCCTATCGATTTCTCAAACATCCCCGGTTTTCCTAACTATTGTAATGGTTTTGGGGATGCATATAATTGGCTTCCAACATTTCATGGAGATTATGGTGACTCGGCTATCTGGCATGTCAAATCTTTCCTTCAGTTGATTGCTGACTTCAATGTTCTTCATGAAGACAATATGATGGAAATGTTTGCTAGTACTTTTTGGGGTGAGGCTGGTTGTTGGTTCTATCAAGGCCTTCCTGATAAATGTATAACTTCTTTTCCAAGCTTCCTTTGGATGTTTTTAGAGCAGTGGCATAATGGCAGGGGTAGTATGAATGGTTTAAAAAAGTTCCTTGAAAAGATCTGTACCTTCTACCTATCTTGGATAGAGTATTACATGGAAGCATATGATGGACCTTTTTCCATGATACAAAGTATTGAAGACTTGGAATCACTTCTTGAACATTTAAGTAAAGAGGAAGTCCATGATACTCCCATCAAAAAGCATGCTAGAAGTTATTTAAGAAAGGAAGAAATTAAGCATCTTCTTAAAGAATATGAGGTACCTCCCAATGCACAGCAAGATTCTAAGGTAGGGAAAATCCAAGATGATCCTATTGAAGAGCTTCAGGAGGAGGTTCATGATACTCCCATAAAAAAACATCATGGTAGTTATTTAAGAAAAGAAGAAATTAAGCGTCTTCTTAAAGAATATGAGGTACCTCCCAATGCACAGCAAGATTCCGAGGAAGGGAAAATCCAAGATCATATTGAAGAGCTTCAGGAGGAGCCCATAATGGAACACATTGTTGAAGACTCTCCTCATGTCACCATAGCTGAAGACATTGAAGATTTGGTGTATTCTCAAGTGTGTTGCAATGCTGATACATTTCCAGAAATCCCTCTAGAGGAATCCACTGAGCAACACATACCAAGCAATCCCATTGAATATGTCCAAAAGGTATCCTTGACTGAAGATCATTTTCATGATATCATAATGGAAGCCTATAAAGAAACTTATGATAAGATCAGTATGGTGTGTGATGAAACTAGACCTTGTTCTCCACATATTGATGAAGGTTTGGAAAGTTTATTTCCTTGTAACATTTTATCTAAAGAAGATTGTTATGAATACAAGGAGGACATGGATAAGCAGGAGCATGAAGCCATGGATGAAGAGTCCCCCACATATGACATGGATGGGAGTGATGACTATTGGAATTTCATAGATAATCCGACTTGTGAAAATCTTATGGAGAATCCCATCCATGATATGTCCAACAATGGGAGTGTCTATTCAAAAATTTGTGGAAGTCCAATCTACGATACATCCATAGAGGGAAGCACAGATTTGGATGCTTGGGAAAACCTTAGTATGGAAGAGGAGCATTCAGAATTTTCACGTGATCATTCAAAATCATACCATGTATAGCTGCACAAGGATATTAGTAATGAAGACATTGAGAAACAATATTATGAAAAGTCAGATGTGATGCAGTCAGTGGAAAATCAGTCTCATCCATCTTTTTCACATATAGAGGTTCCTTATGATTTGGAGCTACTTGGGGCTTGTGCAACGAGTTATCATTTGATAAGCCCCGATGATCAGTATGATGATGTAGTCAGTTTACCTCATCGTTCTGATTGGTATATCAGTCCTATCCATTCATGGATAGAAGCAACCTGCATGAGCACATACAAGTTTGGGAAGAATTTTTATGACATTGTTCATGCCTATGATCTCCCATCCATCCCGCCCATCCTGAATCATCACGCAGGATTGCATTTTCTGAATAAGGTATCCTTACTTTGGCTGGTAACCAAAGACAATGAATTTTTGTTTTATGTTAATAAAATGCTTAGGTGGTTACACTGGATTTCTGATTACACTTAACCCTTTTTATATCATGCTTAGAGTAGGAAAATAAGCTCCTTGAAAGAGAGCATTTACTTTCTACATTTCTATTTTATACTTAGCTATAATAAAACTTTGCTTCTTTTAGTTAGTTACATTTATGTTGTTTAAATAAATCAACTTAATGGTTCATTTGGTTTTTTATAAAACTTATGCTACTGAGGTTTTTCTTGTCAAGTTGAGATGTTTTTACAGGGTATATATACCAAAGATTCTGGTGTTCTCGTATCCTCTCCTTGCCTTAAAGACCAGATCGAGCACACGTCCCACAGTTGGAGCTAGAATGTTACCACCTAAGTTGTACTTAGTGGTTGTTTATCAAGTGAGCCTGGTGAACTAGACAAGGATAACTTATTCGGACTTCAGAAGGCCTGTGGAAGTACTTCTGGGAAGTGCTTGTTGTACTATATCACTTGTTCATACCCCATGGGAGAATTGTAATAAATGTTCTAGCATGATAGTGTCTGTAAAAGACTCGGTCTCTTAGACTTCAATTGTCAATCTGATCAGCCCAGGGTGTTTTTTCCCTTGGTTATTATTGGTTGTTGAACAAACGACTGATAATTTCTAAGTTTTTCACTCCATTCCTCCAAAGTTGGGGTGGTCGGCTTGGCATTTAGGCCTATTGAGGTTATTAGAGAATATGTGTCAATGTATAAACATGCTAGACATCATTTTTGAGTCATATGAACATGTCTAAGTCGCCCTAGGTGTTTTTCAATTTTTCAATTTTTTAGTTTTTTCAGTGTTTTTTATTAAATTTTAATTTTTCCAAAACTTAGGCTATTTTTTAATAGTTTAATTGGAAAAATTGATTTTGTAATAAAAGTGGGCCAAATAATCGGTTTCAGTCATGTAGGTGCTCATTTTCAAGCTAAGAGCACCATGTAAACCCATGGACCCACTATTTCCTAAGTTTTGAGTGATCTTCCATCACTCAGGTCAGAAAGCCCCAAAAATCAATTATTGATTATTTTAATTAATAAATTGATGAATAATGGAGCAAATCCAAAATCAATAAATCGGTGGATTCTCAACCAATTTGATTGAAATCAGTCAGATCTGGAGTATATTGACTGGATCTGACAAATCCTTGACTGAAGGAGGGGATCAAATCAGATCTAGAGTTGATCTACAACTGTCTTCATGGGAAATTGCGCCCTCTCTCTCTCCTCCACACGTGTGGACTCTCCTGGATTCTCTGTGGGCCGATGTGTCGGTGTATGGGTTGATGTGTTAGCTCAATCAAGCCCCTAGTTGACAAGTAGGCTTAGTACAGCTTTAGTTATGCATTGATGGACTCTCCCTCAGTTGATTTCACTTGATTCCATGAGGAATTGTGCCCCCCCTGGGCTGGATGGCCTGTAATTTGTATATATCCTGCTTCAGGCTCCCTCTTCCAAGCTAGTTAGAGCTGGACTGAAGGGATTTCCATTGTAAATATGTATTTGATCATCATTTATGAATAAAGAAGCTTTGGAGGCTATAATGTGTAGTGAATTTGATTGTGTGGATTCTCAGTGATATGCTACTGATGTGGTAGCTACAATTTCTTGCCAAATTCTATGCTGCTTCTGTGTTCTGGCTTCAAGGATTCGGCTGAATCAAGTAAGGGTGTAAACTAGGAAAGCTAGATTGCTTGATCTTGTTTATCCATATGATGTATGCTCAAAAATATCAGGTATATGCTTAAATAAGGTTATTTCTACATAATCTTTCATTTTTGTTGTTTTATGCATCTATATCCAGATCTCACGAGGTGTGTGCAGGCTTGTGTTATTTAGTTGCAGGTCCCCAATTGGATGAAGGTGTGGATATATATTGATTCCATTCCTATCCAATAAGCTCAATAATCTGTCCCTTAGCACTCCACAAAAGGGCCTCCTTTCAGCTTGCTCCATTCAAGCAACGATCCGACCTTCTCTCCTCTTCTTCTCATTTCTACAGAAAAATCAATATTTTTACCCAGTTACTCTATTCGTAGCTTTGATTTTGCTTAATATATATCATATTAAAAGTAATTCCAACATATATCTATCTTATCAAATCCTATATTCTATATCTTTCACTTAAAAAATTTTCATAAGCATTCTAGATCTAGCTGTAGGGGAATCGTCATTTTGCATGAAAATTTAAAGAAAACTTGTAGATCGCATGCATTAGATTTCCTTTCACTGTTATAAAATTTAATATTTTACAATATCAGTGCATATTTAATTGGCTGCACAAACAACAAGCCAAGATCCCAAGGAAAGCTTTCTTTCCTTGGTTCCTTTTTCGCCTGTTTAGCTAGTTTTAACTTCATTTTTTTATAGATAAGGTAGGCTGATCCAAAGGTACTCTTAAAGTGATTTTGGGAATTTTTTATTCTAAAATTCTCACTGTATTTATTAGGTCTGACAGAAAATAAATGAATCTGCTGTCCGAAGTGGCCTCAGGAGCGTTCAAATCCCCCCAGGGGTCTCCCTTTTCACTAAAATCTTAAAATTTTTGCAAAGTTGTAAGATATTGGTTTCAGCTTGTATGAGGACCAAGAAGTTTTTGATAATTTCAGTTCACTGATGTTGTAACCAATAATAAATAAAATTATTTTTGGAATAGGCTCTTTCGAGCCCTTTCCCCATCCCCCCCTGGGGGGATTTGCGTCGGTGTCCTTTTCGCCGCTTTCTGCTTCTTCTTTTTTTTTAAATAGCATTAATATAATCTGCAGGGTAGTATAATTTATTTCATTATTAATATCATACTCCATATTTTACATTTCAAAGTAATCATAATACTCACCCCAGGACTTCTCGATTGACCCGAAAGGGGAAAGAGATTCGTGGTAGGATTAATTAGAAAACCAGAATTGTGTTTTTGTTTTATTTTTCATATTTTATTTATAAATTTTTTTAAAATTAACCCCTACTTGATTCCCCAATTGAGATCCACTTGGATCGAAAGAGGTTCTTGGAGGGTTTTCTTTTAAACAAGAACACTCAGTTTAAAACTTACTAAAATTGACAAGAAACCAGTGTGTATGCTCTCCACTTGGCTGCGGTTCATCTGATCAGTCAAGCTATATCAAAAGAACTTGGGTGACTAGTATAATTAGGACTCACTCTCCCCAACTTACAAACCATCAGGTGAAAATCCAACACCTAGATCAAACCTTTACGATGGAAAAATACCCAAAGGAAGCGGGAACTTCTGAAAAGTGACCTTGGGGCGCCGATCTCTGTCACACCCTAATGGGTGCATTACATAAAATATCCCTAGAGACTCCATTTCAGCCCACATATTCCTTGCGGGTAGCCGTGAAGGTTTAGTTTTGGACATACTTCAAGTACTCTCGGGTATATCTGGAGTCCCCCCTTAGCCTAATTTTAATCAACTCACACTTCAAACTTAACTTAAAACATACCAAGAGGCAATCGCAAAACATTCACTCCAAGCACATGCAAGCATATTGATTCTATTTTTTACTCCATTCTAAGGCACTGGTTAATTTCTTGCTTATATATATATTGTGTCTCAGCATTGTGCTTTCGTGTGTTCATCTTTTACATCTTGCCATATTTGATTATCTATAATTAAATTCCAAACTCCTAAGTAACTCATTCAATTTAACATCACAAAACTAAGTAATTATCCATAGTAACTTAATAGGGTCTACCCCCCTTGGCTTCGTTAGGAGTTGAGCCTAAACGAAGGAGTAAAGAACGAGGTGACAGCCTTGACTCGAGACTTGCCCCCAAGGACACACCGAGTGGCTTGAAGATTTCTGCCACGCGACCCAGGTGTGTGAAAGGCGGCAACAATACATACTAATATTAGTGGACCCATGAATACCACATCCATGAATGTATCAAGGTGTGTTCTCATTTTCATTGATGACTTTTCTAGATACACATGGGTCTTTTTTATCAAAAAGAAGTCGGAAGTCTTGGAAACATTCACTGAATTGAAGGCTTTGATTGAGAATGCATCTGGAAAAAAATATCAATATTTTGAGATTTGATAATGGTGGGGATTACATCAGTAATTAGTTACTGCATATGTGTTCCCAAAGTGGTATTCAGATCCAACATTCAGTCCCCTACACTCCCCAATAGAACGGTGTAGCGGAGAGGAAGAGTCGGTCTCTCAAGGAGATGACCACTTGTATGATGGAATCAAAGAAGTTGGATGAAAATTTGTGGGATGAAGCCATGAATTCTTCAGCATATATTCAAAATAGAGTTCCACACTCATCCATAAAATGGAAGACCCCTTTCGAAGCCTACTTCGGACACAAGTCGGATGTGTCGAATCTGAGGGTGTTTGGGTCCACTGCATGGGCCCGAATTCCGCTTGATAAAAGGAGAGATTTGCAACCACAAAGCATCGAAAGTATTTTTATTGGATATCCTGGTGAATATAAAGGTTTCAATCTGTTGTATATCAGAACAAAACATATCATCATTGAAAGGAGTGTCGTGTTCGATGAGCCTATTCAGGAGGTAGAACTAGTGAATGAGAAAACTGCTAAAGTTCCTTCCTATTCTACTGAATATTTTGGACAATGGAATTGAGGGTGATGAACCTGATTTGGATCCTATGATTTCTAATATTATTGAAAATAAAAAATCAGATGCTGAATCAAGACTTGAAGTACAAAATCATCTCCCAACTTGGGCTTGACAGACACTCTCCTCTGCAGGTGATAACATTGGAAATCCAGATGATCCAAGGAGAACACGGTCTGATTTCCAAAGAGCAGGTATTGCACTCTCTTGTCCTGATTATTTTATATCCAAATATTGTTATTTAATGATAATTTTAGATCCTAATTCTTACTACAATGCTCAGAAGGATCTGAGATGGCAAGCTTCCATGGATGAAGAGATGAATTCTCTTCAAAAAAACACTACTTGGGAGCTACTTTCTCTTCCTCTGGGGAGGAAATTGGTTCAATGCAAGTGGGTGTTTCAGACTAAGGTTTATACTGATGGCACAACCTGAAAATATAATGCAATTCTGGTAGAAAACATGTTTCTCCCAGGTCCAAGGTGTGGACTACCATGAGACTTTTGCACCGGTTGCAAAAATGGACTCCATTCGCCTAGTTTTGGCAATTTCTGCATCTAAGCACTGGGAAGTGCATCATATGGATATTAAGTTTTCCTTTATACATGGAGATGTTAATGAGGAGATATACATGAATCAGCCTAAGGGCTACATTTCTGATCCATCTTTGGTTTGCAAACTAAAGAAGTCACTATACGGGTTAGAACAGGCCCCAAGAGAGTGGTATTCTAAGATGGATGCCTTCCTTCTCTCGCACAACTTCCAAAGGTGTAAATCAGGTACAAATGTGTATATACAGCAGTATGATGTTCATTTTATTATTATTGTTTTATATGTTCATGAATTACTTATTACAGGTAGAACAATTGCTTCTATTTCAGTCATCAAAGTTGCTCTCCACAATGCATTTGAAATGAGCAATTTGGGGCTCTTGAAGCAATTTCTGGGGCTTGAAATTGAGCAAAATATTGATGGGATAATGGTCACTCAGTCCAAATATATATCAGACCTATTATTAAATTTTAACATGGATGAATGTAAGGCTGCTCCATTCCCTTTCCTTTCAGGGATCATCCTTGAAGAAGGAAAAAACACAACTTTCATGGACTGCACTATTTATTGACAGCTGATAGGTAACTTGCTCTACTTGACTCATTCTCATCCTGATATATGTTATGTCATGAATTCTATGTCAATATATATGCAACAGCCTCATGATATTCATTGTAAGGAATCTAAGAGGATCCTCCAGTATATTTAGGGTACCAAGACCTACGACATTCACTATGCTGTAGACTCCGAGCTAGAGCTGGTTGGTTACATAGATTCCGATTGGGTGGGTGATTATATTGATTGGAATTATACATCTAGATATGTCTTCATGTTTGGTGGTGGCCCTATTTTCTGGTCTAGCAAAAAGTAGGTCAGCATACCATTATCTTCAGTAGAGGCCGAGTATCGAGGAGCAGTGAATGCTTGCATCCAAGCTGTTTAGTTGCAAGGCATTCTTTTAGAGTTTGATCTTGGTAGTAATTTGTCCACTATCCTATTTTGTGACAATAAAAGTGCTATTAAGATATCTGTAGATCTAGTTACTAGGAAGAGGCCCAAGCATGTAGAGATACACATGCACTATATTAGGGAATTGGTGGATGGCAGGACCATCATTCTGCAATACTACCCTACTAATGAGCATATTGCAGACATATTCACCAAGATATTTTTAGAAAATAAGTTCACTTACCTCTGTTCACTATTGGGGGTGAGTTCATCAAGGTGATCAAACTACTTTCAGTGTTCATCTTGAGGGGGGGTTTTTCCCATTGGGTTTTCCTTTTTTCCTCGCTTAGATTTATTTTTGAGTGTTGTTTGAGTTACATTATTGTATAGGGTGACCTATGGCCTTTGTTGTTGGGGCCCTATAATTTCATGCATTTTATTTTACTCCTCCTGAGTATAGCTTAAGGGGGGGTGTTTGAGTCATTTACCCAACATGCACACTTAATTTGGTCAATTTGGCCTTGTTAAACCACTATCCTAAGTTTAATTGACTTAATTGGCATCATATGAGCACACTATGACATCGGCATGAGAACAACCACACCTACCTTCAATCAAGGAGGCCAACTGGGCCTTCTCCTTCAATCAGGGATGCTAGCTGGGCTCCCTCCTTCAATTGGGGAGCCATTCTGGGGTGATCTGAGTGTCATAAATGTACCTAATTGCTAACTGATTGTTACAATAAGTTTAGTCAAGTGGTGAAGGAACCTCCATTCATTTATTTGATTATTTTTATTATTATTTATGAACTGGAGACAACTAGGGAGACTCCAACCACTTCTGATGACCAGTTTGACTTTAGTTAACTTCATTGGGGTTCATTGGATTTAATGATGTGCTACCACTTGTTGATTGGCATGCAATGACATGTGTTTGAGATACTTTCAGTTAGACTCAGTCATCCATTGCACTCCAATATATTTAGGGCTTAGTTGAGTCAATCATAGCTTGATCAGTGGGTTAACTAGGTATGTTGACTATGGATGACATTCAGTTAAGATACGCCCATTCATTCAATTCGAATGATCTCCTTGGGAATTCAAATTGTGTTGGAATTCATGTACCTTGCATGATCATTGTATTATATTACTCATTATTTATTGATTATATAGAGCTGCTACTCCTATTGCAGCACCATTATGCCATTTTCATGCTTAATTGTCTGAAATCTCTTATGAGACTGTGTTTTAGTCCCTAGATTACTGTGCAAGATTAATATCCCAAACAAGGTGTCGGCTATGGAAATAGGTTCCACGTCAAACAATACTTCATATTGAAAAGGATTAATGAAGTAGGTGATTCTACATTGGCATGTGATTCTTACTTCTTGTTCATACTTCATCCAACCGATATTGTAAGGTTGCAGATTTGGAGTGGTCACAAGACCTAATTTCTTCACAATATATTTAAAAACAAAGTTCTTATGTCTAGCATTATACACAATTAGATGTAATGGATTTTTATGAACCCATATATGTATATGGAACAAACGTTCTTGTTCCTCCTCATTGACGAAGGTGGAGGTTGTCAGAGTGGTCGAGGTCTAAGACAAGAGGGATGTTGCATCTGGATCATATTCTACTAGGGTTTTGTCGGACAAGTTGTATGTCAAAAAAATTTCCAAAAATGTCTTTCGAGTTTTTTATTTTGACGTATCATGCCATGCTGAATTTTCATAATCATTCCATTTCCTGGTAGGATATTTTTTTTTTCGATCCCTCTTATCTTTCTAAAATTTCTAATTTTGATGATAAGGCTTTAGCGGAGTCAGCTAAGAAGGGTTCTTTGATTATCAGAGTCAACAAGTGACTTCTTCTTATATGTTTGACCTCTTGGCTTGTTGGAAAAACATGCTTTTCCTTTTTGTTTGGATTCAAGCTTGTTGGTCTAATGAAATGCATCCTCAAGCATACTAATAGTCATAAAATCCATCTCTTTTGAATGTACGGGGATAAACCACTGACGTACTTCAGGAAAAGCAATTTTTATTCTTCTTGGATGCCAGATCTAGCCATGTGTCGATAAAACTTATCGGTATCACTCTGCACAGACTAGTATTTCCATTTCCTTAGTTGATGCCACTTCTTATACTATTGTTCAAGATACTTGGGTGGGTAAGAATCCTTTCAGACATACTCAAAAAATTCTACCCATGCGTTTATCGGATTGCCTTATTTTTCCATCTTTGTCTGTAAATTTTCCCACCAGTAGTGTACGGAGGTTGACATATTTAAGGATGCAATGGTGATATTTTCTTCTTCGGAAATTTGATTCACAAAGTAGTAATATTCCATTTATTGTACCCAATTTTCGATGGCATCTACTTCAATATTTCCTTCAAGATTTAGTATGTTCAGACTCATTTTCACTTTGAAGGGGTTGATCTTATCGGAGTGAAGTCGCATCAAGGATTCCCCAAAGTTTGAAGTGAATTGCATGAGAATGTCGTTGAACTAGGTGAACATTTTGTTTCGGTGGAAAGCGAGTGCTTTTCCTGTGATTTGTTATGTCTCGTCAGTCGCATGTCTATTGTATGCTTATTCAACCATCTTTTTGGAATTCAAATGAAGTGTCAGCTTGTTTTGTTGATTTTGTGAGCGTGTTTGAACATGCATAAGTTAAATAAATTCAATGAAAGTGATGATATAACGCAGGATTTGAACAAGATCAATCTCTCATACCAATGATCTAGTTCGTTCAAAGTTTCACACTAGCGACAACAACGACTAAATCACTTGAGAAATTTTATGGAGGAAGCTTATAAAAAGAACAAGAAAAAGAAGGAAATACACTATATCAATAGAATTTATGCTTGCAGACAATATGAAATAATTTGAACCAATTTCTATTTTTACATATTCTCTATGAAGGTTCATTGATTTTTACAATAATTTGCATGTTTATAATGGTTCGAAAGTTCAACCATCATAGATGATAGAGATTTAATCTATCGATGTTTGACAAGTTCCCAAAAGGAATTTCAATATGTTGTATGTCGATATTTGTCAAGGCCGGTTGTGTCTAGGTTTAGACTTGACGAAGCCAATGCTGAACCTATCAAAGCAGTCGAGTATTCGAAGTAGTCGAAATGCTACACTTTTTTGAAGTTTGAAAACATGGAAATTTTTTGTTGGATCAGTGGAAATTCACTTTGTGCATTCATGTAGTGTGCGAAAACCTCTATAACCAAATGTTTCTCCTTATGAGAGTGTGGCATTTCTCATTCAAACAAAAAAAGAGAAGATTTGATCAGCTTATAGAAATAATCTCTCATCGAGGCGTATCCCAATAGATGAGTATGAGTGTCCTTCAAACCCCTAACATCTTGGGATGATCCCTTAACCTTCTCCACTGAATCATCAACTTCGTTTATCCTCTATGTCCTATATATATATATATAAGCTTACTGTTCATGGTTTAGAAGAGGAAATATAGAACACTCAAATTCCGCTAAAATATTCCTAGAGCCGAGTTTCCCTTTTCCATTAGAGGAAAGGTTGGATCTTTGAGGGAAAGACTAGTTGGAAGAAGTTACAATGTCAATGAAATGGTTGTAATATCCCTTTCTATATTTTTATTAATACAGTAATACATACTCTTTCCATAAATATTTATGTGTTTATATATTTAGAACTTGTTTCCTTAACCACTTGTTTAGATTAATCAATATAACCTATTGTTTTCACTTATGTTTCCACTTGTTTTTCTTATGTCATTTTGCATCTAGAGATTGAGCATCACATCAAGCAAGGAGAATCTACCATAGTTGCAAGGCGAGGAAGTTGTTGTGCTTTAATAATTTGATTAATCTAAGAAAGTGTATATATTCTATTGTGTTTTTTTCTCGATCCAAATAATTTGGAGTAAATATTTTTTGTCCTTGTCTACATATATAAAGTGTCTTGAAACAATCCAACATACTGTAATATATTCACATAGTCATTCCATACTCAAAATCCCACTTTAGAAATGTGAGTGCTCAGAACATTGTCTTGTGAATAAATCAAATAATGATTTTCAAATGTAACAATATATAGAAAACAAAATATGATCTTGGTTTCCAACTTGATCTCACCAAAGTTGGTCATATGGAATATTTTCATCGGGCTTAGAAGTAAAAACAAAACTCCAATTTTAATATTTGGGTGCCGCCTTGTTTCAAGAAAAAAGAAAAATTCATATGAAGAAGTATTCATGAGCTTAAGATATGGATATTAGTTTTGGGTCCACAAATACTCGCATTAAATGTATCTAAGCTTTAGAATATGTAGAACCATCTAGCCACTAGTGTGACTTGTTGACAGGGATTTTGGACACGCTAGTTGCGTAGCATCGCGAATGATGTGCAAGCTCAAGAGACACCGCCCAAGAGGAAGATTGGCATGCAAGTGGAGAATAGAATATTTTGTGTCACCGTTTTGTACTTTTGACCAATTTTTACAGATATTCGTCATTATTTTGTAGATTCAGTTAAGAATTGTTTAAGAGTTAGTTAGAAGTGGACCTTGAATGTAAAGGCGCAAGCCTACAAATAGAAGTAGAATTGCAAATGTAAGACACTCATACACTGATTGCACCAAGAGAAGCAAGGTGCTCTTCAGCCCAGTATGGGGGAGATCCTGTCACGTTAGTCACATTATGCTTATGCTAGCCGACATAAATAAAAAAAATGAAAAATGAAAAATATAAATTACATATCAACTTAAATAAAATAATAATAAAATAAAAATATACTAGCATAGATCCATTTTAAACTCAAATCTATCAAGTACCCATAGGAATCCAAATGGTATAAAAATGTACACCTCAATAAATTTGATCCCTCTCGGTGCTTGATAGATACGGGTTTAAAATGGATATATGCTTGTATATTTATATAGTGTAAACAAAAAAGAATATAGAGAAAAACATGTGGCCTAATTTATCAAATAATAAAAACCCAATAATAAAACTAAATGAAAAGTAATTAAAAGATCCATGTTAAACCCTGATTTACCAAACACTAAACGGATCAAAATGTAATTTATCAAATAACAAAAACCCAATAATAAAAATAAATGAAAAGTAATTAAAAGATCCATGTTAAACCCGTATTTACCAAACACTAAACCAATCAAAATGTTTGAGCTGTAATTTTTCATGAACATTTAAAAATTTAAGATAAAAATAACTTACACCTAAAGAAATCCGATCCCTCTCAGTGCTTTCTAGATCTAGATTTAAGATAGATCTATGCTAGTTTTAATATTTGGGTGTCGCCTTGTTTCAAGAAAAAAGAAAAAATTATATGAAGAAGTATTCATGACCCTAAGATATAGAGATTAGTTTTGGGTCCACAAAACTCGCATTAAATGTATCAAGCTTTAGAATATGTAGAACTATCTAGCCACTAGTGTGACTTGTTGGCAGGAATTTTGGTCACACTAGTTGCATAACATCGCGAATGTTGTGCAAGATCAAGAGACACTGCCCAAGAGGAAGATTGGTGCGCAAGTTGAGAACATAATACTTTTTATATTTTGTGTCACCTTTTTGTACTTTGGACCAATTATTATGGATATTGGTCATTATTTTGTAGATTCAGTTAAGAATTGCTTAAGAGTTAGTTAGAGGTGGACCTTGAATGTAAAGGTGCAAGCCTATAAATAGAAGTAGAATTCCAAATGTAGGACACTCATACACTCAGACACTAATATACTGAGACAGACACTGACGGAGAGAACTTGTGAATTGTGGATTGTTTTGAATATGTGGATTGTTGCGCAAAAGTAATATGACCAAACGAGAGTTGATTTGAATTTTTGTTTCTTTTATCTTTTTCTGTCTTACTGTTTCTGCAATCCAATGACGAATGATTATTGAATGTGTGACATGGATCTATGATGCGATGCTTATTGATTCTAAATGATGTTGTTTTTCTAGATTTGTTTGCGCATAAGTATGTTACTATAATTATACATGACTAATATGACCTGTTATAAGCAATGATGAATAGTCCTGTGAATGGTTGAATAAATGGTTAGATATGTTAGATAAGTTAATGATTTTTTTATGCACATAGTCCTCCTCCATTATGCAGAAACTTGGTTCCAATAGCTCTCCCTCAAACATCTCAGGTGATACTTCATCCGCTTCATGGGTGTTTCTAGGAAGGGTAAAACCTGTCTAGGCCGGTGCTCATAGAGATTGTGGTGAGTTGGGTGCCAATAGAGTGGGAACCCTTGTCGATTGGTATTTGCTGGCAGGGCTGTGCCAACAAATGGTTTCATTAACGGGACCTTGTCACGACTGAAAAGAGGATATGTGACATCTGAAAAGATTGAAAATTCAATATTGGTTTGATTAGAAGCTACAAAAATTTGCTGAGGAAGAAAAATAGAACCCAGGAATGAAAACGAATAATTGGTTGGAGAGGTACATACATGATGGTCCACACGAGTATTTTTTCTCTAAATTTCCAATTATATTGTACGAGTGGTTGGCGCAATTCACTTATAAGAAGGAAAATTTCCAAGGAGGAGAGCCAACATCCTAGACCCCTAAATTGATCCAAGAGTTGCAGGAAATTGACAACAAGGCATCGTGGGCTGTTGAAGTTTGGTTATATAGTATCCTATAAGGGTATATCACTAAATTCACAGTCAGCACAACCAAGTCCTACATCAAAGAATAAAGGGAATTCTTCAATGGAACACGAGTTAGGTTCTTGTTATCCCTACAATTATCTATTAAGATGCTTGTCTATGAAAAGGGCGTACTGATGATGCACCTCGAGTAGTAGAACTCTAGTGTACGAAGTTTTTCGATACTGTGATGAAACGGGTGAGATGAATGGAAAGATAAGGGGTATATGGGTGCAAGTTTTGATGAGACTATGAGGGAAGTTGAGGAAGAAATTGGTCTTACAAGGGGAGGAGCAAGGTTTTGACAAGAGAAGAGGCAGAGGATATGGGAAGGTTCGACTATGATTGAAAGGTAAGACTATGAAGGAAGACCACATGATAGGAAGTGACCCTACAGTGATGAAGAGGATGACCAGAACCATGTTACACCTAAGATAGCATTAAGAACAAATCCTAGCAACAACATTCCCACACCTTCGCGCACTACTCCACGCTCGAGAAAACACATGAGTTCCATGTCGACTTGTCCTACATGCCAGCAACATTCTAGTAGTAGATCAACATTTATAGGAAAGAGGCCAAGTATGGCAGGGGACGAATCCAAGTTACCTTTGTTCCATGGAAATGGGACTGATGATCCCAAGCATTACTAGATTCTATGCGAGGCAGTATGGACTGTCAAGCAGACTGCANGTGACGAATCCAAGTTACCTTTGTTCCATGGAAATGGGACTGATGATCCCAAGCATTACTAGATTCTATGCGAGGCAGTATGGACTGTCAAGCAGACTGCAGATGATGAGATCAAGAAGGGACATTTGGCGACCACTCTTTGGGGTTGTGCACTAGATTGGTTTATGAAATTTATACAAGTTATTTAGGGGACTCCTCTTAAGACATTAGATGAATTCAGGAAGGGACTAATTGAAGAATTCATAAAACCAAAATATGAACTGCAGTACATTACAAAGTTAAAGGAAATTAAGCAATTTCCTCATAAAATTGTTTGGAACTTCGATCAAAGATTCAAGACATTAATGGAAAGAGTCAGTTTCATGATGAGTGATATTCAACAAAAAGAATGGTTCATCACATTGTTGGTACCTCATATTTGGCAGCCACTGATGCAGCAAAAGATCGCGACACATAGCAAGGCTCTGGAGATCGGAATGAAGTTGGAGGATTCACCCATCGGAGATAGTGCAGCTGGTATGAACTAGATTCATGAACAACTGGAAAATATGTGATATCCCTAATCTGATGTACATATTAGAATATTAAATTTCTGCAAATTTTAAATTAAAAATTATTAAATTGAATTAATTCATAGAAAAACCTTCTCGGACTAGGCAAATTGGATAATTATTCTGGGAAATTTTGTAGGAAAAAGGATTGAATAGTGGGAAGCAACCAAATACATTCATACATGGAATTCACTCTCCCCTATCACATTTATATCTGGTTCCATTTATGGTTTATAATCCGCTCCGTGGAAACCTACTACCATGCTTCTGGGAAGCCAAACCATGAAACTAAGGGTAGTTCGGTCTGTTTCAACTAGGGGCTTCTGGAAACTTACAGAGGGTTGTTCTAGCATTAATATAACATAATTAAGGGTTTTGGAAATTTTTTGATATTTTTGGAAGGTTTTGAGAATATTTGGATGGATTTGGGTTTTTTTGGTAGCTTTAGCCAAGGGAAACTCTATGCAAGGGTGGATCCAAAAGGTGGTATGACCTAAAAAAATATAGTTATGGAAATGGGTATGGGAATCTGGGCCTATTATTGACCCAAAAGAACTAACGGGGCTCAGTTTGAGTTAACAAAACTTGTTTTACATCAGTTTTAGTAAAACTAGTTATTAAAAGCTAGTAATCTAACTAGGGTCTAAAAGGAGCAGTTAAATAATCCCAAATTCATTTCTGTAAAACATAATAATTACAAAAGAGGTAAATATCATATTTCTAAACATGAAAAATCTCTTCAATCAATTCCCTATCATGGCATATTTATTATAGCACTCATATTTATTCCTTTTCCCCCACACATCGATAAAATATGCCTTATTGGACAAATTAAGACAAGATTATTTGTGGGAAGAGATGTTTCGACCTGATAAATGTAGTTTTAATATTATTATGACACTACATAATAGGAATTACATAATGGACTGACCATTACAATAATTCTCCAAAAATAACGGGCAGGAGGCTCGGATCATGACCAGAAAGGAGTTGTGAGCATAGGTGAAGCATGGGCTTCACTGGAGCTCAACTTGAACTTGATGTAGGCTACAAATAACCCTAATAATCCTTCAGTTTTTGCAATCTAGTGCTCCAAACCTGCAATGGAAGAGAAGGGGATGGAAGGAGAGGGGAGTGGAAGGATGGGACTCATCTCCCAGTAGTCTGAGGCATAACCCTCAAAAGTAATGCTCACATAAGCATTTAGCAATCAAATCATCAACCAAACTAAATAATAGAGATGGAATACTTATTTTATAGAATTAATGTTGACTTGTTGAGAAAGTTACTTAGAATTGGTGACCTATGAGAATAGGTCACCCATGAGTGGACATGCTTTCCTTTCTTTTCGTTTCTTTTCCTTTCCTTATTTTTCCTCTTTTATCTTGCTTTCTAGATTTATGCTGCTTTTTCTGAAATATTCCTCTTTTCTCATTTCTGGCAACATTTTTGGACTCTAGTGCTTACCTAACTTGGAAATTTTATTTCCACATTATTTAATTACATAATTAATAAAAGGATGAAATTAAATTAAATGCATTCCTCAAAATAATTGCTAGCAATATTTTTCCTAGGAAGAATAATTAATGTCAATTTGAACCCCTAGGAATTTCATCATGGTCAACACTCTCAATGTCCCAAAATATGGGGACATGACAGTCCTTTCCTCCCAAATCTGCTTGTCCTCAAGCAGAAGCACTCCAGAGTGCTACAAAATTGTTCATCGTGTAGGAGAACTGGAGCATGAATCCATTGTGCATAAAGGTTTACTTGCTCCATCAAGCTAGAGTGTAAAGTTTCTCCAAAAAAAGCAATGCCAGGGTCCCATTGCTTGCATTGCAACCCCTTCAATGCGAATTCCTTCCTACACAACTTATCAAGCAAATTTATCCTGAGATCCCATTTCCTCAATTATAAGTATCCAAAAATTAGAATCCACCATACAAATTTATCATCACAGGAAATGACATTCATGCTATGGAAATCATACCACTGCACTGAAAACTAGAAATTCTCAATGCAAAGTTGGAAATCTGTTAGATTTCCCCACCCAACATAAAGTTCCTTATGTGCTTGATGCAAATCATCATTGAATATCACAATGATGTTGCTACAAAGACATAGTTGTGAGTGCTGTGTCCAACCCAAATGAGTATAGGCATCATCCAACCAACAAGGATGCCCAAACTGCTCATAATAAGATGATGCATCACAATTATCTCCAGAAATGCATGTAGGAAAAATAAATAAGTGTTGCATCATCCAATCTGAGAGGGTGCTAACACTCCAACCAAAGGGTCCATGTGAACACTTGCAGTGGCTTAACTCTCTACCACTGGTCATAGGGTACAAGAATCCATCCAACTGTGTGTATTTCCTCCACCAATACCACTTGATGCAAGATGTTTTTCTTATCAACTCCTCTTGGCAGTTTGATTTCTTAGTTTTCTTCCACTACTCATGAGAAGAATTTTTTATTCAAGAAGATTCCATGTGTGACATGTAACCTTCCACCCAATCCACATGTTGTTGAATGGCATCAAGTGACATCAATATGTTCCTATGTGGCTGATGGTAGGGTGATGGTGCATTCCACAAGTCATCATGAACACCTAGGAAATCCTCCAACTCTTCCTGTTGCACCAACAACGAAAATTCTTCTCCCAAATTTCATTCTCGCTTGATGAGGTTGAAATAGAAGTGTGGGTATAACTGTGAATCATATCTCTGCAATAATTATCCACCCAAATTATGGCTGCCCCATCTTCATCTCATCTAACTCTCCCATGAGGAAGAGATTATTTTCAGGAAACAATTCTAGTTTTTTTTCTAGAAAAGGCCAAGTGGTTGGTTCTCATCAAACCTATCTGTATAGTGTTGGTTATGATGGGTAGACCCGGGTTTACTATAATCAACCAAAAACACCCCTAGCTCACTGGCCCTTTCGACAACAGACCATGAAGCGGCCTGAAGTCTCACCCGAAGTGATTCTAATGGGTTGGCCAAGGACTCAAGCGTCTTGGACCAGGTTTTGTGGCATCTTTTCTTACGACTCGCAGCTCTTCTCACTGCGAGGTCTCTTTCTCTGCGCGTCACACGACTCCTCTGCTTGCATCACATGGTCTCCTTGTCTCACAGCTCTTCTAGCCGTGAGATATCCCTTCTACTGTCATGCGGTCCCTTTCCACGTCATGCACTTTCACTGACTCGCGATGACTCTAGCCTTATAGCATCACCGCTCACCAGTCAACACGTAAATTCCTCCCAACGCTAAGCCATTAACCTACGGTATCACGTACCGCAGCTCCTCTGTCAGTGTGGTATCGCCTTCTTGTGATAACCTACTCCCGTGGCTCAGTGCACTTAGCGTTGTTCATGTCGACTCACAAGGCTCAACATACCAGGCTGTTCAATACTGCGACTAGTGACTGTTTCAAGAAAATCATAAATGAACCCGCATACAACATTGCAAAGACTTCAACTTATGTTTATCCTTCTATATTGCTGTAAACTCATTAACACATTCATTCATTAAACTGTAAACAAAGTCCATGAAATAACTGATATTTGCACAAGTAAACATAACACATAATCCAATCACATAACACTCGATTTTAACGTGGTTCACTTCTAGGATGGAAGTTACGTCCACAGAACTGTGTTTTTATTATAGCTCAGGGGAAGGTAAAACACAGTTCTTCTACACCGCATATGCAGCTCAATATCTTCTCTCTTAGATCTCTTTTCTTCTCTATATTGCACTCCTACAATATACTCTTCCCTCTCCGTTGATCCCTGCGGATCGTTACATGCATGCTTAATAAGCCAGCTACTGGTTACAGTAATATTGCTACCGCTAATAACAGAACTAGAGCTTGGATTTTACAACAATCTATGTTATTTCTATTATCTATATCACCCAACAATTGTCTAACTATCTAACCAACCAAAACCACCAACCAACCAACCCTTTTACAATATAAAATATATCCCTTTATAGGAAGCCCGAAGGTCTTGCCATTACAACACTGTGGGCCTGTCCCAACAGTAACCCAAAACCCTAACTAGTGACAGTCGGCCATATCTATACTTGAGGCAGCCGCTTTCCATCACACCACAGCTCTTTGCAGTCTTCCATGCTTCCTGGTGCTGATCATGGGTACTGTGCTCCGCTTCACTTTTCTGTCCTTCATCTTCAATGCTTCAGCCTCGTTGCTCCTTTTCCTTTATGAGGGTCACTAAGCCCTCCTGTCTTCGCTGCTGCCTTCAATGCAGTGGGTGAGCTCTCTCTTCTCGGCTGCTCAGGTACAATCATATTCCTTGAGTTCTCCATCTTCTTCGTCATGGTTTCTGGCTCTGATCTGTAGCTGGAAACGTGCTACGACGTCGTAGCTCTATCTTATCTTCTCTCCGCCAAAACTTATCTATCCTCTAAACTAGCAGCTTCTTCTGTAGCTATAGGACCCTGCTCCAACATACAGTCCTCAAGCAAAAAAAAATCAGAATGCACCTCATGTGCATGTGTATGGAAGGTATCCAATGGCTGCAAATTAAATCCTTGTGGCTGCCCACATGCCAAAACAATGTTGGCCACAACAAACAATTTATTGCAGAATTTAAATTCTTCATCTCCCACCTTCTTCACTTCAAAGGTGTCTCTATCCACCCAATCAATGGATGAATAAGGAATTTTATTTTCTGATCCATAATGAATGTGATAATACATCTTTATGGTATATAATAACACTTCATACTTCCTCTCAACCTCAATGAGTGCTTGGCCAATATTCTCTTTCTCGTAGCTTTTTACAAGCACCTGCAAATCGAAGTGCATCTCATGATCCACCATCTAATGAGATTCCTCTCTCTGTACAAGAATGAAATCAGCCTTGTGAATATGGATGAATGGTTTCTAGGAGGGTAGGTAATTCATTTTCAACTTCTCATAAAGTTTCTCTGTCTCCATCTTGGATTCTTGGAGTGCACATTGAGTGCTCTTCAAGGAATCTTGGGTAGTCAACAAATCTTGTGTGATCTTGCAAATTTCTTCTCCATCCTTCAAGGATGCTCCATGCAACACACAAGCAAGCTCAATCAAATCATCTCTACCAAAAATAAATTGTAATAATTCCCATTGTATTGTAGACAATGCTTTCGGCATCTCCTCCTTGGATTCAAGAGAATATTGATCTTCCAATGAAGAAACTATCCAACACTGGTGTTCCACTAATGAATGTGTGTCTTGGAGAAGGTGTAAAGCCTTTTGAATATTATTTTCATCCATTTTAAAAGGAAAAAAAAATGGGTGGGGTTCTTGAGGAAAATCGCCCGCTTCTTCTTTCATGTAATTTTCTTGCTATGACTTGCACTTCTCTTTATGAATCTTTCTTTCTACTTTCCCACCTGCAAGACGAGATGGATCATAGCTCTCCACAATGGTGATAGTGGGATTGGGATTCTCAGTGATTTCAAGCCTCTCCTTCGCTGTGGATGAAAATTCATCATCATGTAAGAGAGTCCAAAATTCAGAACTGTGTGCATCCCTTTGTACCAGATTTTTCTCCTTCAAATTTTCTAGTTCACACCTAGCTGGTGGGGGCTTGTCTTCCAATTCATTGGAAAATCCAATTAATGAATTCAGATCTGATAATTAT
Organism: Pseudotsuga menziesii; assembly: GCA_001517045.1. NCBI lineage: Eukaryota > Viridiplantae > Streptophyta > Pinopsida > Pinales > Pinaceae > Pseudotsuga > Pseudotsuga menziesii. The sequence continues at coordinate 676,773 of LPNX010633596.1, forward strand.
TCCTCTTTTGGATATGATCCCAAATATTCCTTCAACATATTATCTCCATTTACACCCCCACCCTTATTTGCACTGATTGTGTGATCCATAATAGAGAAACTAGGAGTGAATTTATCTCCCTCACAATTGGCCTTCCTCTTGCAGTCCTCAGATGCAAGTGGAGAATTTTTGTATTTACATGGACTAGAGGGATGTAAATGAACATTACTGCTGCAAAAATCAGAACCTTCATAACACATGTTCTTCACCTTATCCTCTTCTTTTATAGATACTATAGTGGCATGTTCTTCCACCAAAATTTATGCTTCACACCCAAGTGGTGTGGGATTTCTTTCTTCTTCCGTGTGTGGATTCCAAGGTGACTGTAACTTTGATTTGTAATAATATTTTGGATCTGATCCAAAAGATATATCTTCAGCCATAAATAATCCCACATATTGAGAAGTGAATTGGAGATCACCCACCAAGAATCTTGAAGTGCATTCCTCTTCAACTTCTCCTCTTATGCAACCACCCCATGGTGATTTGCACTTCATCTCATGGATATTTTCTTTTCCTTGATCACTTGAAGAAATAATTGAGTCATGTTAACCCAAAAATCCCCCACACAGCTCTCAATGGCCTACACCACCCAAGGACACCACCTCACAACACTCATTTCACTCCATAAGACCTTCCATTTGACCCCCACACCTCCAAAAGAGCCCAAGGATGAAGAAAAGGGATAAAACCCCCCAAAAAGAGCCCAAAATAGTCCCCCAGGAGCTAAAGCCCTCAAAAAGGGGCTAAGACCCTGGAAGGGGCTAAAGTTAGGGAGAAAAGGGCTAAAGGCCCAAAAAAGGGGCTAAAGCCTAGACCAAGGGCTTAAAACCCTAAAACCCCTTGGAAAAACTATATAAGGAGGGTGGGGGGTCACTCTCAAAACACTCCTCACATGCCTATTGTTATGCTTCCCGTGGATGCTTTGAGACCTTTTTCTCTCAAACCACCCACTCTCCCTCTCCTCCCTCTCCATCTCATCAAGCCATCGCTTCCCAACCAAGAGAGAGGTGCTCCCATGAGCTAGGGAATGGTGGTCCATTTCCACCTAAGTGAGGTATAATCTATTTTTATGCTTGTTTTATTTGTTTTTACTTTCTAACCCTCATCTCCATTTGCAGGTTTTTCATTGACATTATTTGCAGGTTGTCTCCATGGTAGTATAGGTTTATTTTGTAGGTTTGGAGATGGAACCCTAACATACTGTGTGCAGAGGGGTTCAAAAATGCTCCATAATCTCTCCATTTGTTTTCTATTGTTAGCTTGTAGATTCAGTTTACTCTTGTATCCATTTGCTTATATTATCTTAGTTTCAATTAGCAGCTCCATTTTTTCCATTTATCATTCCGTTCTTTATTGTTTTCTAGGGGTAGAAGCCTACCCTTATGCCCTATAGGCACAAGGGAGCCATTCTTACCCCTATAGTGAGGATAAATATTCACTACAGCTTTGGCAACTCCCCTGGGTTGGTCCCACAGGATCCTTGGGCAAAAAATTTCAAGTTTTCAAGTTTTTTAGTTTTTACCCTAGTTTTCAGAAATCTTAGTTTAGACCTATTTAAACCTTCTTTATTTCCTATTTCTGTCAGTTCCAAAGCCTTTTCTAGGTCGAGCTGAATTAGACTGACCCCAGTACCAGTTTCTGTTGGCCAGATCTGACCCTGCCTTACCAAAACACCCCTTTTCGGAGCAGGTCACTCTTAACGGGGGAAAAGGTGAGACAAGGTGCACTTAATCCCCAGACAAGCACACCCAGGGCACACTTAATCCTCAGACAGGTGTGAATTCAGCCCAGGAGCTCAAGTTGCAGTTGTTTTGGCATTTTGTGTGACCCCCTCACTCATTTCTGGAAAAATCTCGTGGCCCCCTCGCGGGATTTGGTCAGATATGTGCGGCCTGTCACATAGCGTTGAAAAAAACTGAGATTTACTGCTTGCTGGTTTAAATGAATAATTTGTTTTTTTCACTTCAGCCGGTTTTGGATAGGCTTGAAGCTACTTAAAATTTTGCTGAACAATTTTAAACACACAGTAAAAATTACTAACAGGCTGAAAACAAATGCATGCACACCATAAAAATTTACTCAGAGATTTTTGGCTAATTAGCCCTGGAAAAACCCCCACGGGGAAAACCAGTCAGAGAGGAGAGATCTTTATTATTCTTCAGCAATGTACAGGACAGAAAAAAATAGTGAAAATACAACTTATCTCCACCGGCAAACTTTATCTCAAAGTCTGGAAATGCCCTTCTTCTTTTCTGAGCCAAATTAAATGCAACAGTACAGCACCAACAGGCTGTACATTTTCTAGGAATTTGTGCCAATAAAAACACAGTCCGTACCAGCAGACAGGCCGTACCCTTTCCTCGATTCCTGTGCAATTAATGAGCAGTCCGTACACTGATTTTTATGCTGAAAATTTAATGCTGTTTGTACAGCATTTAAACAGGCCGTACTTTCCTAAAAAACCGTGCAGCATTAAATGAACCCATACCTACAGGCCGTACATTGAATTATGGGCATTAAATGCAGACCGTACGGTGCAATAAATGCAGGCCATACTTCCCTCGATTCCTGTGCAAAAACACCAACAATAAATGAAGATGAAGCACCTCGATTTCTGTGCATTAATGTCTCTCGATTTCTGTGCAGCAGTCTCTCTTCTTCTTCTGGAAAATCGTGACCTCCTTCATTAACTCGACCTCTTCTCACTCAGCTCTTCTCTTCTCCTGAAAAATGAACAAGTGAAACCCTTTTGCCTCCCTCATGCCTTTTTGTTTACCCTAAGTGAGTTTCTTAATCCAATGGTGGAGAAAGAATCAAATCAATGGACGAGATTGATTGAGAGTGAAAATCACTTTTATTTATTTCTCATAAATAAAATCACTCACCCACTTAAATTTATCAAAAAGTGACTTTATTGTTATAAAGTCTCATTAAGTGACTTTTAATGTGATGGTCACCTTTTTCCCTCTTAAAGTGACTTTAGGCAAAAATTAAAGTCACCTAGGGAACATCTGCCTAGGTACAAAAATCAACACTCCCTCTTACCGAGGAAGGTGTTCCGTACCACTCCCAACTTATCTCTGAAGAAGACGAACTTGCCCCTCCCCAAAGACTTCGTCAAGATGTCAGCTACCTGCTCATCAGTAGAAATATGCCGAAGCTCAACTGCCCCTCTCTGAACGTAGTCTCGGATGAAATGGTATCTGATCTCTATGTGCTTTGACCTGTCATGGAACACTGGATTCTCAGAGAGCTGAATGCAACTCTGATTGTCGCAGTAGATCACCGTAGGCCTAAGCTCCTGATCAAACAAGTCTACCAAAAGCTTGCGAAGCCACAGTGCTTCACAAGTAGCCTGACTGGCTGCCATATATTCAGCCTCAGTCGAAATCAATGCAACGGATCTCTGTTTCCGGCTGAACCACGACACTGATGCCGAGCCCAAACTGAAACAACAACCGGAAGTGCTCTTCCGATCCCACACGCAACCTGGCCAGTCTGAATCTGTAAAACCAACCAATCCGACTCCATCCGAACCCCTGTAGTCCAGAACATAGTCCACTGTCCCTGCAAGATATCTCAAAATGTGCTTTGCAGCTGTCCAGTGTACACTCCTAGGCTCAACCATGAACTGGCTAAGAGTGTTCACCGCAAAGCACAGATCTGGTCTGGTGTTGACCAGATACATCAACGAACCAATCAGCTGACGATATATAGTGGGATCCACCAACTTGCCCTCGGAAGCATGGAGTTGCTTCCAGTTGGTGATCATAGGTGTAGACATAGGCCTGCAGTCCTCCATCCTAAATCTCCTCAGAATATCAGCTGCATACTTTCCCTGTCCCAGGAAAATATGCCCAGGCTCCTGCCAAACCTCCATCCCCAAATAATAGTGCATCAGCCCAATATCGGTCATCTCATACTCCGAAGTTAAGTCTCTCTTGCAGTGTGCAATGAGATGCTCAGCACCTGTGATGAACAGATCATCAACATACAACAAAAGAATGAGTGAATCCCCCCCAACCACAATGAAGTAAAGGTTGGGATCAGCCTCACTCTTCTGAAATCCCATCGATGTCAGATACTCATCTATCCTGGAGTACCAAGCTCTAGGAGCTTGCTTTAGCCCGTACAAAGCTTTCTTCAACCTGCACACATGAGAATCCCTCCCATGTATCTCGAATCCCTGTGGTTTCTCTAGATAGACCTCCTCCTGCAGAAGACCATTGAGAAATGCGGTCTTCACATCCATCTGGTGGATCTTCCAACCCATCTCTGCTGCTATAGAAATCACTGCCCTGATAGAGGAATATCGTGCAACTGGAGCAAAAGTCTCATCATAGTCAACTCCCTCAACCTGTGAGAAACCCTGCGCCACAAATCTAGCCTTGTACTTCTCTACGCTGCCATCCGCAGCATGCTTTACCTTGTAAAGCCATCTGGAAGTCACAACTGACTTCCCCTCCGATCTCGGTACTATCTCCCTTGCATCATTCTTCATGATGGAATGGTACTCTTCCATCATGGCATCTCTCCAAACCGGATGCTGGGTAGCCTCCTCAAATGTAGATGGCTCAGAGTCACGAAGGCATGCAACAAGAGCCATATCATCCCTAACCACACCAAGCCTCTCAGGCTCCACTACTGCCCTGATCCTCTCTCGGGGTCTACCAACTGCCTTTGCATCCTTCAAGGTCTCCTGAAGCCACTTAGGCTTCCTCTTCCTTGAAGGCTGCTCCTCCTCATCTGAAGAAGTCCTGGTACCAGAATGTCCTAAACCCAGAGGACCAGTAACTGAAGATCCTATGCCTGCCGATGCTGTCACCTGAGGACTCAAACCTGTACCTGTACCTGAACCTGTCCCAGACACTGTCCCTGAAGTACCAACTGTCTGAATCACCGAACCTGAAGACACTGTACCTGCACCCTATGATCCAGACCCTCCAGAAACCTGTGGACCTGTAAGCTGTATCGAAGAAGCCTGCACTAACTGAGGTGTGGAGGCTGGTGCCTCCCCCTGCTCTAACTCTCTGGACTTCTAGAAGGCTCTCTCCTCATCAAACTTTACTTCCCGGCGGACAACAACTTTCCGCGAACAAGGTAAGTAAATCCTATAAGCCTTCGAAGTCTCATCATATCCCACAAAGATGCCCCTCTCTGCAGTGGGATCAAACTTCGTCCTCTTATCAGAAGGGATGTGAGAGTAAGTGAAAGAGCCAAATATGCGGAAATGGCTCACCTCAGGCTTCTTGCCCGAATACATCTCCTCAGATGTCTTGCTCCCCACTTCCCTGTGAGGACTCCTGTTCTGCAGATATACTGCAGTACTACATGCCTCAGCCCAAAGAAAGAAAGGTAGTCCCTGATCATGGAGCATCGCCCTGGCTGCTGCCACAATAGACCTGTTCTTCCTTTCAGCTACTCCATTCTTCTCAGGAGTATAAGGAACAGTCAGCTGTCTCTGAATCCCCTCTTGTGGATAGAATGCGCCAAACTCCTTGGAGGTATACTCACCCCCATTGTCCGACCTCAATATCCGGATCTGTCTACCTGTCTGCTTCTCCACAAGGGCTTTGAACCCTTGGAAGACTCTCAATACAAGCTCAGACTTCTTGCTCCTCAAGAAGTAGATCCAGGTCTTCCTGGAGTAGTCATCTATGAAGCTGATGTAATACTCGAAGCCTGTCAAAGAACGCGATGACATGGGACCGCAAATATCAGAATGGATCAAATCAAGCACCCCGGCAGCTCTAGTGTCACTGCTTGGAAAAGAAGTCTTGGTGTACTTTCTCAAAGCACACCCCCTGCACACATCACTCTGCTCTGTGCTGAACTCGGGTAAACCTGTAACCATACACCTCAACAATCTTAGAGCTGGGTAATGTAAGTGGGCCATCCTCCGATGCCAGAGCTCACAAAGCTCGCTGCTGCTGCTATGTGCCAAAGCACACTGTGGCTGAAATAATAGCTTGTACATCTTTCCACACCTGACCCCGATGTCCATGGCACTGGACATACCTACAGCCTTGGGATATACCTATACTCTCCCATCCGAAAAGCACACCCCAAGCCCTCTGTCCTCTATAGTGGAAACTGATACAAGGTTCTTTTTCAGCCCTGGGACATACAACACATCCCGCAGAGTCATGGGACTCATAGACTCCCTCTGAAATGTGATGGTACCCCTACCAACAGCTCTCACAATGGTGTTGTCCCCAAGGACAACCTCCACATCCCTACCTGACTCTGACAACTCTGAGAACACCTCACGAGCTCCTGTCATGTGACTCATGGCTCCACTGTCAATGTACCAAGTAGAAAAGGTGGATGAACCCCCCTCATGTCCTGCCAACAAGGAATGCTCCCTATCCTGATCCATATCTATGCTGGTGGCTAAGGTGACTCTCTCTCTCTTAGTCTGTCCAGCATAAAGGGAAAACTCCCTCTGAAATGCAATACTAAACTCATCAACCTCTGCTGAGGCTGCAGTCTGCTGTCCCTGCCCCTTCTTCTTCTTCTTGCTTGGACACTGTGAGGCATAGTGTCCAAACACCTGACAAGCATAGCACTTGATTTTACTCAAGTCCTTCTTCTGCCCACTCTGCTGACCCTGCTGCTGCTGCTGCTTGGCCCCACCCTTCTTGGGGCCCTTCTTCTTCTTACCCTTAGCTTCCAAAGCCACATCCTCATCATCATCTCCTCTCTGAGAAGTACTACCCTGTACAAGACCCCTCCTGGTCTCCTCCTGTACAAAGTCATCCCATAACCTCTCCCAGTCAGGGAGGTTCTCCCTACCCACAATAGCCTGCACAAAAGCACTCCAGGACTTTGAAGCCCCATTCACCGCTGTCCGCACAAGCTCTGTAGGGGCAACCTTCTCCCCAACTGCTGCAAGTTCATCCCGAACTGCAGAAATCCTAGTAAGGTAAGCTGTGACTCCCTCTCCTCCATTCATCTTGATACTCTTGAGTTTTTCTCTGAGAACCATTTTCCGGTTCTCATTAGAACTCTCATACAGACTAGTCAAGGATGTCCACATCTCATGTGCCTTGTCCTTTCCTGAAATTTGAGGAATAATGTGATCTTTCACGGCATCAAGAATAATTCTTCTGGCTTTGCAGTCCTTCTTATTGAAGGCTGTGAGGGCTGCTGCATCCGTAGATGCAGGAATGACAATGGGGTTTGTAGTAGTGTTCCTCACTATGTCTGGCCACAACTCATTCTCTTCAAGTAACAGCAAAATTCTAGCCTTCCACGGCACAAAATTCCCTGTCCCATCCAGCCTATGCTCCAATCTAAGTCCCGTAGCCATCTCAACAACAACTCAGCAAAGTGCTGTTCACTGACAGAAGTAAAATAACAAAAATTTCTGAATGCTGCAAATTACTGTGTGTCTGCAAAAATCACTGTTTCTGCCCCCTTTGCTCTGATACCATGTTGAAAAAACTGAGATTTACTGCTTGCTGGTTTAAATGAACAATTTGTGTTTTTCACTTCAGCCAGTTTTGCATAGGCTTGAAGCTACTTAAAATTTTGCCGAACAATTTTAAACACACAGTAAAAATTACTAATAGGCTGAAAACAAATGCATGCACACCATAAAAATTTACTCAGAGATTTTTGGCTAATCAGCCCTGGAAAAACCCCCACGGGGAAAACCAGTCAGAGAGGAGAGATCTTTATTATTCTTCAGCAATGTACAGGACAGAAAAAAATAGTGAAAATACAACTTATCTCCACCGGCAAACTTTATCTCAAAGTCTGGAAATGCCCTTCTTCTTTTCTGAGCCAAATTAAATGCAACAGTACAGCACCAACAGGCTGTACATTTTCTAGGAATTTGTGCCAATAAAAACACAGTCCGTACCAGCAGACAGGACGTACCCTTTCCTCGATTCCTGTGCAATTAATGAGCAGTCCGTACACTGATTTTTATGCTGAAAATTTAATGCTGTTTGTACAGCATTTAAACAGGCCGTACTTTCCTCAAAAACCGTGCAGCATTAAATGAACCGGTACCTACAGGCCGTACATCGAATTCTGGGCATTAAATGCAGATCGTACGGTGCAATAAATGTAGGTCGTACTTCCCTCGATTCTTGTGCAAAAACACCAGTAATAAATGAAGATGAAGCACCTCGATTTCTGTGTAGCAGTCTCTCTTCTTCTTCTGGAAAATCGTGACCTCCTTTAGCAACTCGACCTCTTCTCACTCAGCTCTTCTCTTCTCCTAAAAAATGAACAAGTGAAACCCTTTTGCCTCCCTCATGCCTTTTTGTTTACCCTAAGTGAGTTTCTTAATCCAATGGTGGAGAAAGAATCAAATCAATGGACGAGATTGATTGAGAGTGAAAATCACTTTTATTTATTTCTCATAAATAAAATCACTCACCCACTTAAATTTATCAAAAAGTGACTTTATTGTTATAAAGTCTCATTAAGTGACTTTTAATGTGAGGGTCACCTTTTTCCCTCTTAAAGTGACTTTAGGCAAAAATTAAAGTCACCTAGGGAACATCTGCCTAGGTACAAAAATCAACACATAGAAGTTGTTTTTATGTTTAATTAATAGTAATTTGTAGTTTCAGAGGACTTTCAGTGTGTCCCATCTACCTCTATCCACCATTGCAGGTCTCTTTTAATTCCAGTTTTCATTTTCTGCAAATAAATCCATGAACAAAGTGTATATGCTAAATCAATCATTAAGGTTTAATAAAATGAACTAGCCTAACTAAAAGTAACCTAAAATTAACCATCATGCTACCCCCTTCTTCCTCTACCCAGTCATCACCCTTCGAGGTATTCTGGGATACGACGAAGGGTAAGCTCGTATAGATCTAGGCACTCCATGGTATTTTTCCTAAGCCACTAAAACTAGGTGACCTGCAAGGTAGAGGGGGTAGAGAAGGATGGCTTCTCACGGTGCTAAGCGTCATCCCTGTTGACCAACCTAGCACTTGGGAGGTGACTTGAGGTTCTACAGATGGGTTTAGTCCCATTGTGTTGAGATCCCAACACCTTCTCTTGGTTGAAGAAGAATATCACTGTGAGGTAGACATTTAGTTAGGCCAACAATTCAGGGTTAATCACCATATTTGCTTACAAATTTCTATTTATGTTTGCATACAAAACCATGATATGAACTCTACAATGAATTCATAAACCATACTATAAACCAAATACCAGGACAAACAAGAAAAACAACACACCATACCAAATAATTAACCCAACTCAGTTCAAGACGCCGAGTAAGCCTTAAAATTTACCAAATTTACACTAAGTTCAATCAATTCTGCAGTCTTTGAGGACATAAGTCTCTGACTGCTTTAACTATGGGAAGTACTTGGGCTTTGCCCAGAAACTCATTGTGAGGAGTACCACAGGAACCCCAGAGTAGCTGGTCGCTGAGAGGAATTGCCAAGCAAAACGGGTAACGACCCCATCTGATTGAGTAGAATCACCCGTGAGGAACAAGCCAAGTGCTATCTTCTGGTAGTCTTGGTGGCCCAGAGACCACCTTCAGCGAATAGGAAGCCATTGAAACCAGGGTCCAAATCTCATACCCACTAGTTTCATACACCAAAGTGAACACAATTGATCCTCCACGATCTTCCTCAAGCCTAAGAGGTGAACCACCACCATTTGGAACACTCAGTTGACACCATCATAGCCATTCTCAGTGATCTCCCACACCATCAGAGGGCCACACAACCTCTGATTCTAATTCAGACCCATATCAGTCTGAACCAGACCTCCACACTGCACCATCTAGCCCCATGGCTACTACAAACCTGGATCCATTTTTCGGCCTAACCTTAGCAAGTGGACCCATTTCCACATCACAACCAGTCACCCACAACTTGGCAAGAAGTCCAAGCACAGTCATGCAGATTGTCATTAGCCAATTTCCACCACCAATAGTGACTAGCCAAGCTGGACCAGTGGTAACACATGGGGGCAGTGGCCCCTCCACACACATTTTCCTTCCTGCCACACAGGGGGGAAATGCATCGACCACCCACATTGCCCCTACTACCATACATGGGGTAAATGCCCCCACTACCCATACCATCCCACCCACAACACTTGGGCGCATTGGCCCATCTTCCATGGTTCCACCACAAGCACCCCTAGCCATGCAGATGCATTATGCACCTGCAAACCCCACCCCCATTGTGGCTCCATCCCACATTAACTTGGGGTCAGATATGCCCTTCATGGCTCATCTGAACTTTCCTGACTTGGATAGATTAACGAATGATCCCATTAACCACCAAGCTTTCTAGCCACCCATGCCAATGAAGCTACCATCAGACATCCCAAAGTTTGAAGGCAAATATGGGGAATGTCTCCAAAATCATATAATGAGATTCCATCTATGGTTCTCATCCAATATTATCGTTGAAGACTCCATCAGGTTGAGGCTGTTCCAATACACCCTCATAGGAGCCGTGACCAAATGGTGCATTGAGCTGCCACAAGCCAAGTACCCCGACTTCAAATCTCTAGCATTCATCTTCCTACAGTATTTCCAACTCCCTGTCAGATATGAAAAGGGGGTGGAGATCCTACTATCCTATCTCCAAAACACTGCCAATCACATCACCGATCACATCCATGAGTGGTGGCAGCGTTGCAGCTTGTGCAAGATCCAACTTAACAACATGATCTTCTTGGATTGGTTCCTCAAGATTTTTCTCCCACCCATCGCAAAGGACGTCACATCTGAACTTCCCCAATATGAAGAAGAGGCCATACTGAAGGCCCAACAATTTGACCTCATCTATGCCCAGTCGGGATACTTATATACTATCATTCCAGATGCTCCCCATCCGAATACCTCTTACCGCGACACACCGGGGGCATCCCACATAGCGAATGGCATCATAGGGTCAGTCTCCCAACAACCACAGCCTCGATCGACACCACCTGCTGCAGCACCGCAACCAAGTAACATTGCTAATGTTTCTTACCAAAACCAAGCTCCGGACTATGCTAGAATGATGTCCCAGTCTGGAGCAACAACCTATTATGCACAACCTGCGCCACCGCAACAGGCTCAGGCCATGGCTTGGCCAACACAATAGTATGTGGGGCAAATTCCTACATTCGTGGCACCTCCACCCCCACAAATAAACTATGCACCACCAGTGCAACAAGTTCAAGCCCCCACCCCCACTCCACCTGCTCCACTGGGACAAGTGTTCGCACAACAAAACTGTCCCAACCAGCCTACCCCCAATAATCAACAAGGGAAAGCTAGAAACAACTGGCCCCACAATCAAGGCAATAACAAACCATAGGGAGGACGTCAACAACCAAACTCTCCCAATAATGCTCCAGCTAACCGGCTAGCCCCAAATCCCCCACGGCAGAATGCACCAAGACACAGTGCACCGTTGCACACAAACCAACCATGTACACTCTGTGATGTCTATGGGCATTACACGTTCGAGTGTCCCCTCATGGCTCGTGCTAAGAAGGCCATTCAAAATGAGGCCCAACAGGCTGCTAATGCCCCCACTCAAGCCCAACCCAACCAGGCACCACAAGGACCTCCTCCCATGGTGCTTCAAAACCCACTACCAGTCCAAGGATTGGTGGCAACCACTCCCCCTCCCCAGGCCAATCCTAACGCTCTAGGGGCACTGCCCACAGCCGAAACAGGTGTTCACCACCTGATGACCATGACCACTAAAGAGGTCAACTTACAGACTAAACGAAATCAATACGGTACCACCACCAAACCTACTGACTCACCAGCAGCATCCACATCTAAGAAAACCAACCTACCTCTCTAGTTACCCCTGTTCCCATGCCCCCCCATACGCAGAATTGCTAATAACACCACAGCTAGAGTTGCAGTCAGCTATAGCATTGTGGATGATTTGGCCCAAATTCCAACTGCCATGTCCTCCCTTGAGGTACTTAAAACATGCCCAATACAATGGAAAGCCTTAATAGCCTCTCTAGGGGCATTAGACCCCTCCGATTCCAAGCTAATCACATTTGATACAAAGAACGAAGAGCTATACATGCCCTCCACTATCGCCTTCCAAATCTCGATATCCATCCCGAACTTGGTTGTGCACCAATGCATAGTGGATGAGGGGGCATCCATATGTGTCATGTCTACCTTGGTTTGGCAGAAGCTTGGATCACCGATTCTGCAACCGTCCTCCATGACTCTGCGGGCTTATGATGGACACCCCACTAAAGCCAAGGAATCCTCCCCCATCTCCCCATCACGTTATCCGGGAAGACAGTCATGATCAACATCGAGGTCATCAAAGCTCAACTAGATTACAACCTCCTCCTTGGGTGGAGTTACATGTATGCCATGTGAGCCATTGCGTCAACTGTCTTCTACCTCATGATGTTCCCCCATGAAGGGAAGATTGTGACGGCTGACCAGCTCACCAACCATGATCTGCAAGGGTTAATAGCGCCTGCCAATGTTATCCCTTCCATCACCACCACCAAGCCACAAGGGGCGACCACACATGCTAACATCATCCCTGCAACCAACACTATGGTTGAAAACACACCAGCATCCCCACCATTGAATGTGGGCCCTGGGTTGTTTACCGATCCCACCATGATGGCTCCTTTCCCATTGGTGTCACCACCATCGACACAAAAAAAAAACTGTGGACTTGTGCATGGTCTCATCAAGCACCACTACACCCAAACAATAACCACAACCACAACCACAACATCGTCTACAGCCGCAATGCCAACAACAGCCGCAACATCACCTACAACAACAGCATTATGTGCAGTTGTAACTATAACCTCACTCCCACATGAAACTAGTTGGGAGTTATGTGGGCTCATCTCTAGTCCATACAATTCGCTTCCTCTTTCCCCCACCTGGTGTCATGAGCAAGACGGTCATGGCCACCTTAAGCCTACCCAAATTTATGTTGGGGATCCCGATGTGGTACCTAGATCCACCAGCTCACCCAGGAATGCCGCAGGTTGTGTTAACTCTGGTGCAACCTATTGTAGTTGAGTCTCACCCCCCACCTGGTCTGCATAATCCAACTGCCGCACCCACACCTGCACCACCCTAACCCAAAAGGGTCAGGGGAAAGAACACTAAAGCCACCGCAGAACCATGACAAGTCCCACCTTGTGCTATCTGCAAACAACAGGGGCATCCAACTCAGAATTGCCCTGAAATCCCATTGATCCAAGTGCATCTGGATGCCATGGATACAAATGAAAACATCCCCGTGGTTGAACTCCCAACCGCACTAGTATTAAAGAACAAGGCATTAAGGATAAACCATGCTTGTGCCTTTTGCGACTTGTATGGAAATTACTCCCACCATTGCCAATACTTGCTTGAATTTCGAATGGCTCTTGCTAACCTTTGTCACCATTCCCTTGAGTCTGAGATCACCTTGATCGAAGAAGTTCAGCCACCACCACCTCCTTTGTCGGACATCATGTCCATTTACATGATGTCTAGCTCCCCTGACCAGATCATCCCCATCTCCAATGACGGTCCATCAGACTTGTCATTTCATTTCTTTAACAATGATGAGGAGATCCTTGAAGCTCTAACTGCTATAGAATACCCATGGGACGACATGCACCATCGCTTGTTCTTCCTCCTGGAAGATATTGTGTCGCAGTCCGACCAGTTTTCTGTGGAGACCAAAGATTTCATCCAGGGGAAGGTTGACTGGTTCAAGAACCCAATCCCAAAACCTGATGCCTTCAAAGAAGGGAACATTGTGAACATTTCACCAACAATTAAAATTGACATCTCAACCAACTCTGAGATCGTTGAGGAAATCATGCTGGGGGCATCTTGCTCCCCGGAAGAGGTTGATGCCTACGTCGCTCTCTTCCAAGAATTCTGCGACATCTTCGCCTGGTCATACACTAAAATTCCTGGCTTAGATCCATCCATCATGGAAAACCACATTGACACATGGCCTAATGTGGCACCCATCCACCAGAAGCAACGTCCCATCCATCCATCCAAAAGGGCTTCGGTGAAAGCCAAGATAGAGAAGCTATGCACAGCCGGCTTCATTTATCCCATTGCATACACAACTTGGGTTTCTAAACCTGTTCTCATGAATAAAAAATAGGGTACCATTCTTGTTTGCACAGAATTCCATGATCTTAATGGGGCATGTCCCAAAGACAACTCCCCGTTCATTGACCAAATCATCGATGCATGTGCTGGACATGAGGCCTTCTCCTTCATGGACAGTTTTTTCGGATACAACCAAATCCAAATCTAGAAAGAAGATCATTACAAAACGACATTCACAACCCCATGGGGCACATTCACCTATCGATTCATGCCCTTTGGCCTCAAAAATGATGGAGCCACCTTCCAGCATGCCATGATGCACTGCTTTCATGATCTCATTCACATCATGTTGGTTTGTTTCGACAACCTCATCGCACGGTTGCAAAACCACACACAACACATAGATGACTTGTGACAAGTCCTAATCCGATGTCACCAGTGCAGAATCCACTTGAACCCATCCAAGTGTGTTTTCTATGTCCCCAGGGGCCATCTCCAAGGATTCATTGTGTCACATAAAGGAATGACCACTGATCCTCAGAAAGTCCAAACGAATTCCCCCCTAATATCACCCCTTTGAGTGGCAGCATTATAAATTGTATTATAGTCTTTACATTTTTTGTTTTACACATTTTTCTCGATTGAGTCTTATGTATCATTTCCTCTCATTGCTTCAGATGGAGCACACCTCAGATTGATATATGGGATTCGCAGATGGAGCAAGCAGATGGTACCCGAACCTCGCCTCCACTACATGGGTAATCTACTCCCCATCGCACGAGTTGATCCACATCGATGGAATATGCGTGGGCACCATGACCAACAACTAGGCGGAGTATGATAGTGTCAATGGCCTCTTGGCCACCACTCTACAATTAGGAATTCATCATCTTGATGTCTTCTTAGACTCCCAGCTGCTTGTTTCTCAACTGAACAACCACTACCGAGTTCGCGACCCCTGCCTCTTTAGAAAGTACCCGCGTACTAAACACATGGTCAGAACATTTGAATCCATCACATTCACACATGTTCCTAGGAACCTCAATAGTGTCACAGATCAAATGGCTAACGATATTATAAATTGGCACATCCATAACAGCATATAGGAAACATACAACCATAACATAATGCATAATCATTTCTAAAAATACACACACAGTGTAATAATGCATCACATAGGCATTTGCATTCCACAACATAATAAAAAGACTCACATAATAAAACCATAAAAGCGCATCCACCTGCATAAAAAATATATATAGATAAATAGATAAGTCGCATGTCCAAAACATGTCCAATACAAAATGAGAAGCCACGTATGCTTTCTCAACACGATATACATATCGACACAAAAACTCCTAAGTGCACCAATGCACTTAAGGCAGCACCATCTGCTGCTAGTCAAAAGTCACCCGGAACCTATTCAAGACACCTCTCACACCTCCGAGATCAAATTTCCATTTTCTATGAGACCATTGTCTCAGGTTTAATAAGTCAATTTTCGGGACCATTTCCCACAAGCCACCTCGATTCATGAGCCATGACATGATGATGTGAGTGTCTATAGACCGATACTCGTATCACACTTCCCGAACGCTACTCATACAAGCTGTTGGGCCGTTGCCCATTAAGGATTGTACCATACTTTTATTTTTGTATTTATAATTGTCTTTTTCACTGCACCTTACACAGACATCTAGACCATCGTCCACTAAACCCTTTTGTTTTTCTTCTATGTATTTGACATAGAAGTGTCCTCGGGCTGCCACCCATTTAAGAAAGGTAATTTTAGCTTTTTTTTTTGTATTTTTAACACATAGTTATCTTTTCCATCCACCGCACCATACGCAGACCTCTGGACCACTGTCCACAAAACAATTTCTTTTTCTTGCATGCATTTGGCATATAAATGCCTCTGTACTTGTACTCACATCACATGTAGTCAAGTCCATCCACCGCAACACACACACACGCTCTCCTGACCTCTATTTAAGAGCCACCTCGATTTGCGTGCCTATGCCACACTGTCTCACAGGCCTCTACCGCAATATATCCCATGCATGTATTGGCATGTTTGAGAGCCTTCTGCTCCATCCATACTATGTGGATGAGCTTTGGACCTCTGTCCACCATCCCGACATGGGGCACCGCTCGTGCCACCACCGTCGGTCAACCACATTGGAGTTTCGTTTAAGCTCTTCTCTGACTCCTTAAAACAATGAAAAGATCACCGACCGTAGCTGCTTCCTTTCCTGCTCTCTAAAGTATAGGAAAGGGTGTCTACATTAAGCTCTTCTCTGACTCCTTAAAACAATGAAAAGATCATCGAACGCGACTGCTTCCTTTCCTGCTCGCTAAAGTATAGGAAAGGGTGTCCACATCGTCTCATTTACCTCCTTTTGTGGACCATGTAGACCACCTCATGAAAAGGAACTCCTAGGCACACTCAAGCCAAGACCGTTCCCCTCTACATACTTTTATGCTTTCTCGGGTAGAGGGGCCACGCTTTACGAAAAAGTTCACCACCGGTTGTCATTAATCTCTTTTCCAACCGTATCAACAAGAAAATATCATCGAGAAAACTTGGTTTCGTTCATGCTTGTAAAAGTATTTGAATGACTGTCTAGTCAGTGTAGGTTTAACCTTTTTCGACCTGATTGGACTACCAATGGTAAAGAAGTCTCTCATCCCCTACAGGATGGGGGAGCTCTCCTATGTATACTTTTATCCTTTTTTGGGAACATGAGACTACCAATGAAAAAGAGCCCCCACTGGAGTCTTCTTCATGCTTTTAGACTCTCAAAAATTGAAAGCACCATCAAGCACTTACCTTCTTGGGCTCGCCAAAAATCCATGAGATCATACCACAATGGTGTCCCTAGACACCACCCCACATAAAATAGTTTGGTAGCATCCCCACATTGGGTCGCCTTTATTCAGAGTACTCTGTAATGTGTCTTCCTTGGATCCCATCAATATCAAAAGTGTCCTCCACCTCCAAGTATTTCCCATCTGCAGCGACATTCCCGGTATTACAGCTATGATCCCATTCCCATGAGTTAAGTTTCATTTGCTGCCTAGTCCGCCCTGCTGTCATACTTTGAACAAAGGAAGTTTGAGTCTCCCACACCCCCTGCCCCTATTCAATTTTTCCCTTACCTCCCTTCCCCCCTAATTCAGTGAGTCATTCCATAGAATGCTTCACACCTTTCGATTATCCCTCGCTCTTCTGGTCAAGGAAACATCATTACCTTGACTAGGGGCAGGTCTCCCTCTGTCGATGCCAACACACATATTCCATAGGATAGAACCAGAGGTCCCTGTACCTTGGTTTCATTAACATCATTGATGAGTTCCTTGGACCACTTGAGAGGATTCCTTAGTGCCTCTCGGGATGGTTGTTTCTCATGTGCTCAACTTCAACTCCATCATCACACCATTGAGATTCGTACAGGGTTTGTTCCGCACAGTACTTGGTCGAAGACCTCAGATGTCACCTGACTCTAGCACATTGGTGAGTCCACTCGAGGGACCTAAATAGGTTATGTCCCTTGTGATTTTTGGGTTGCATTGGAGAAAGTGATCTAAAGCCCCAGCAGTGCTTCGATATACCTTTATAATTGATGCATCATACTTGTACCATAGAGACTCTGACTCTCAATCAATGAGTCCATACAGATATGTACCATTCTAGATCCAGTAGACCATCAGTCATGAAGATATAGCATTCCATAAGAATGCCATGGGTCCAATGTACCAGATCAGTGTTGTATTCAACCTCACATAGAGGCAACCATCATTGTAACATCATTTGTATATGATTGGCTCTTGTATTTTAGAGCATAGATCAAATGATTCTTTTGACATTGTCACGAGCATCGGAATGCCTACCTCTTCCATATACATGTCACACATTTATTGTATCTCACCCATTAATGGGAACCAAATTAATACAAAACCAAAATCCACCATGCCCCACCCCTGGAAGCACCACCTCTCGACAGCAAATCCTATGATGTTCGTCGGCCATACATTGAGCTCCTGCCCTCACACATCAGGGGGCAATCTGTTAACCCAAAAATCCCCCACACAGCTATCAATGTCCTACACCACCCAAGGACACGACCTCACAATACTCATTTCACTCCATAAGACCTTCCATTTGACCCCCACACCTCCAAAAGAGCCCAAGGATGAAGAAAAGGGATAAAAACCCCAAAAAAGAGCCCAAAATAGCCCCCAAGGAGCTAAATCCCTCAAAAAGGGGCTAACACCCTGAAAGGGGCTAAAGTTAGGGCGAAAGGGGCTAAAGGCCCCAAAATGGGGCTAAAACTTGGACCAAGGGCTTAAAACCCTAAAACCCCTTGGAAAAACTATATAAGGAGGGTGGGGGGTCACTCTAAAAACACTCCCCACTTGCCTATTGTTATGCTGCCCATGGATGCTTTGAGACCTTTTGCTCTCAAACCACCCACTCTCCCTCTTTTCCATCTCCATCTCATTAAGCCATCGCTTCCCAACCAAGAGAGAGGTGCTCCCATGAGCTAGGGCATGGTGGCCCATTTCCACCTAAGTGAGGTATAATCTCTTTTTATGCTTGTTTTATTTGTTTTTACTTTCTAACCCTCATCTCCATTTGTAGGTTTTTCATTAACATTATTTGCAGGTTATCTCCATGGTAGTATAGGTTTATTTTGCAGGTTTGGAGGTGGAACCCTAACATACTATGTGCAGAGGGGTTCAACAATGCTCCATCATCTCTCCATTTGTTTTATGATGTTAGCTCTTAGATTTAGTTTACTATTGTAGCCATTTTCTTAGATTGGCTTAGTTTCAATTCACAACTCTGTTTTTGCTATTTATCATTCCATTTTTTACTGTTTTCTAAGGGTAGAAGCCTACACTTGTGCCCTATAGGCACAAGGGAACCATTCTTACCCCTATAGTGAGGATAAATCTTCACTACAAGTCATGTCCATTTTCCATGATTGAGAATGGTTTCGGGTCCTAATATTCCTCTTCATATTTCCTATCTAGAATATTTGGACCAACATGCCCTTCTTCTTTTTGCTCATTAATACTTCCATTAGAAGCACTACATGTTTCTTCTTTTGGAAGGTTCATGACCTTCTCCTTTGAAGGATGTTTTGTTAGTGGATTTTTCTTCTCCAAGAAAGTTGATAAAAATTCACTCTCTAAAATAGTACTCAAGTCACTACTTTTGGAATATCTACTAGATGAACACCCAAATTGTCACGTACCCATACACCATCATTATGTGGAATTAAAATTTTCATCAAGAACCTTCACTGTTCATCGAAACATAGGGCATGGTCGTGAACCACATCTCAACAATTCCAACACTGTCATGCTCTGTCCCATCTTCCATAGATTAGTTCAACAATCTACAAGAAAGGATATTAGAGTAGATCGAACGACGAAGAGAAAACACGACCAAAACCAACGATCGTAAATGATCCCACAGACCAGATCTAAATCAATGGTTTAGAATTCTCCTACAAAAATCAATGGTGGCGAAATCCTGAGATGCGGGGTTGGAAGTTACACAAAATATCGATCTCACTTCCCATAGCCCGCATCCTACATCCTACCTCAGAAACAAATCAATGGTGGAGAATCATCCTGCAAAGATTGACGGCACAAAAACTTAACTTGCGGGATTGGAAATATGGAAATTGCAACACTGCGATCCCGTATCCTGCATCCCGTATCCCGCAAGTTGTGTAAAGAATATCTACAAAACCCAAAATCTGTGAAATGGAGTTTCACATCCCGCATGTTACAGAAGGAAAATATGTGGAAACCAAAATCTGTTAAACGACGTTTTGCATCCTGCATCCTGCAAAATCCTTAATCCCGCAAACTATGCAAATGAGGATTTCTAGCAGAAAACTCAATTTTTCAGCTGAATTCTTGGATCGATCAGATCATATAGGCCCTTACCAAACTGGCCAATTTACCCTGCAACTTAGTAAAATGCATTGAAGGAAAAACATACATAGATTCCTATAATTGCAGTTACTCAGGAAACAATGTATAACTCAACATAGCAACATGTTTATCACATTCCATCAAGAAAATACAGTGCAAGCATTATAGTTACAGAGAATTATGTGGACAAGAACACTTATCTTGAAGAAATCTTGTCCTGCAACCAGCTATGTGGCTGCAATGTTCCACCCAACCATAAGCCAATGTGCTCCTTAATCTCTCAGCAACACTTCCACCCCCGAGCTGAGCATGATTTCCTATAGGGATAAGGGAACACTAGCATACTCATACATAGCCAAGGATGCTATTAAACTTAGCCAAGCCAACATAGTTGGGTTGCATAGGCTATAGGGGAAAATCATCCCTCGGATGGGTTTCATAGGCCACTCAGCCAAGCCATCTCATAGTTGGGTTTCACAAACTTTTCTTGGTCAAGGAAACATTCAACTTTAAGGACTAGTCAAGCCAACAGATGGGTTTATCAGACTATTCATAGTCAAGCCATATCACTACTAGGTTTATCAGGCTACCTAGCCAAGCCAGCATTAGCAGTTGGGTTTATCAGACTCTCCAGCCAAAGGTTACTTACCAGGTCAGGTGCAATAGAAACAGGCAAGCCAACATATGGGTTTAACAGGATACCTGCCAAGCCATCTTTCTAGTCAGTTTTATCAGGATTCTAAGGAAATGGGAAGGAAGAATTGCTAAGCTAGTGAGCTCATTGACAGAGCTAAGGACACCTTCACAATATCTATTTGGTCTAGATACCCCTCTACCCACACACCAAACATAAGGAAGTGTCCCTTTCTCTGCTCCACAGTCCCTCATGCTACACCTTCGCTTCCAGTGCTCTTCAAGATGTGCATGGTAGGTTCACCAGCCACTCTTATCTTACTATGAGGTTCCACACCAGGTTTATCAAGCACATTCTACGTCTCTCCCATTCCTAAGTCTCGCACACAGTCAGACCCGAACTAGGTTTCACAACACAACAACCATAAGGAGACTCTACATCATAGGCTTACTCTAAACATGAGTATCAGGGTCTCATACGCTCTGAAATTTAGGTTAACACTACAACACAGCAAATACCAAAATGTCCAGGAAAAACATACTCGCAGAACGCAAAGGATGCATACACAAAAAAAAATGATTTACTATTCTATCGCTTCTACATGACGACCGGGGAGTTAAAATGATGAATCCATGATCGAATGCGATGAATGAATGTATGAATGAATGAACGAATTCCCTCACAGCTCTCAAAACATGAGAGTAGGAACTGATGTGAATGCATGGGTCAAAATGACATACAGTTCTGCTGTTTCTTGTCCTTGCAAGAAAAACATGACACTCCAGAGCTGGGTGCTCTGCCCCATTCAAAATTTCCCATACTCTTCTCCTTCCAAGCAATAACTACCTCAACCACTTTTTGGCAGAGTAAATGGTTAGGAAGAAAAGAAAAGATAGAGGGTAGTTGAAAGTTATGATGGGTTCTCCCTATGACACATGGCTTTTCACGAAACAAGCTCAAGGTTAACATTCCCACCCCTTTATCCTTAGGAAAATCATGCCCCCATCTCATTATTTGTTGCATTGACATATTTGGTCATGGTTTTTCATTATATTGCATATTTACATGATGTTTACGAGCATGCTTGACTTAGCACAGAAACCATAGGCACCAACCATGATCTCCTATACACCAAACATCAATCAATGATAGGGCCTTGGCCTTCAGCTCCTTGTCATGATTTCATATAATATTTACATCACATACATTAATGCAATGGGGTCAAAACTGGGGTGTTGCACAAACAATCTCATAATGGTTGGACCAACAGATGGCTCTGTTGAATCTTCCCTTTTGGCTTCTTTTTCTTCTTCCTCTCTCACATAGTTAGAACAACTTGGTTCCTCCATGGATGATTGGTTGATATTGAAAGAATTATCTTCCATATCTTTGGGCCATAATCCATAGTGAAAATAAATATATTCCTTGAAAGTAATGTCTACACAATTTTTCTTACCCAAGAACAGATACTCCTTGTAGCAGCAAGGCATGTTTTCACATGCTTCCATTATCTTTGTCAAGTCTTTCTTAACCATTGGATAATCAGATCTGATCTCTTATCCATATGATGGCCAATATTCTTCATCATATTCATATTTTTCTAGGCCTCAATCAACATAGATGATTTCTTCTTCTTCATATTGTCTGTAGTATTCTTCATACTACTCATCATAGTCATGCTCATAGTATGACATGGCTGCAAATTTCTTCACGGAGATATTTATTTCCATAGGATGATCCAAGGAAAGAGATCTGATACCACTGTGATATCCCTAATCTGATGTACATATCAGAATATTAACTTTCTGAAAATTTCAAATTTCAAATTATGAAATTGAATTAATTCACAGAAAACATTCTCGGAATGGGCAAATTGGGGAATTCTTTTGGGAAATTCTGTAGGAAAAAGGAGTGAAAAGTGGGAAAAAATAAAATAAATTCAAACATGGAATTCCCTATCCCCTATCACATTTATATCTGGTTCCATTTAGGTTTCAAAATCCGCTCCGTTGAAACCTACTACCACGCTTATGGGCATCAAAACCGTGAAACTAAGGAGGGTAGTTTGGTCTGTTTCAACCAGAGGATTCTGGAAAATTGCACTGGGGTTGTTACAGCATTAATATAACATAATAAAAGGTTTTGGACAGTTTTCTGGAGTTATGGAAGGTTTTGAGAAGATTTGGATCGATTTGGGTTTTTTTGTAGTTTTGGCCAAGGGAAACCCTACATAGGGGAGGATCCAAAAGGTGGTCCAACCCAAATGAAAAATAGTTCTGGAGATGGTTATGTCAAGGTGGGCCTGTTAGTGACCCATAGGAACTAACAGGGCTCATTTTTAGTTAACATAACTTGTTTTACATCAGTTTTAGTAAAACTAGTTATTAAAAGCTAGTAATCTAGCTAGGGTCTAAAAGGGCAGTTAAATCATCTCAAATTCATTTCTGTAAAAAATAAGAATTTTAATAGAGGTAAATATAAGCTTTATGAACATTAAAAATATCTTCAATTACTTCCATAGGATGGAATATTTATTATAGCCCTCATATTTATTCCTTTTCCCCCATACATTTGATAAAATGGGCCTTACTAGAAAACTTGAGACAAGATTCTTTGTGGGAAGAGATTTTTTGACCAAATAAATGTAATTTGCAGAATATTATGATACTAAATAATAGGAATTACAAAATTTACTTTCCATTACAAGGATGCTCCATAAATAAGCGGCAGGAGGCCTGTATCATGACCAGAAAGGAGCTGTAAGCATGGGCTTCACTGGAGCTCGACCTAAACTTGATGGAGGATGAAAATAACTCTGATAATCATTCAATTTATTCAATCTATCACTCCAAACCTGCAATAGAAGAGAAAGGGATGGAAGGAGATGGGAATGGAAGGTTGGGGCTCATCTCCTAGTAGTTTGAGGCACACCACTCAAAAGTAATGCTCACATAAGAATTCATCAATCAAATCATCAACCAATATAAACATTGGAGCTAGAATACTGATTTTATAGATTTACTAGTGACATGTTGAGAAAGTTACTTGGCTTGGTGACCTGTGAGAATAGGTCACCCATGAGTGGACATACTTTCCTTTCTTTTCTTTTCTTTTCTTTGCCTTTCCTTATTTTTCCTCTTTTTATGACTTTCCTTCTTTTCTGAACTTTCCTGCTTTTCATATTTTCTTACTTTTCCTATTTTATCCTACTTTCTAGATTTATGTTGCTTTTCCTGAAATATTCCTCTTTTATAATTTTTGGCAACATTTTTGGACTCTGGTGCTTACTTGACTTGCAAGTTTATTTCCACATTATTTAATTTCATAATTAATAAAAGTGAAAATAAATTAAATACATTCCTCAAAATAATTATTAGAAATATTTTTCGTAAGAAGAATAATTAATGTCAATTTGAGCCCCTAGGAATTTCATCATGGTCAACACTCTTAATGTCCCAAAATATGGGGACATGACAAAACCCAAACCTTAGTTACAAGACATCAAGAAAAAGAAAGAGAATCGTGAATATACATGGTGCATTCGATGTCGCACAGATGGCCATACCAAAGATGCTTGCCTTGATTTCTGAAATTTTTTGTTATCGGGAGCGCCAAAACCATTAAGTTGCAGCTGTGTACCATTGTTTTGCATATGCCAAGTGTACGTGAATCGACACAAAGAATGTAGCTACATGCAGAAGATGGTAATGAAGCCAACAAGATTATACTGCACTTTTGTCACTCGGTTGGGGATGAAGATAAAGACTGCCACACTTATGACCTACTCTAGGAGAGGACGTATGGATCATACTATGTGAAGGGGGATGCTCATCGCGTCATGCAGCAACTGCAACTACAGTCACAGGTAGTGCACCCACCACCTCAACCACAGTATGTGTCACCGCTGTAGATGCAGTTTATACCACTACAACTGTAGTTAGAATTTATCCTCACTACAGGGGTAGGAATGGATCCCTTGTGCCTATAGGGCACAAGGGTAGGTTCCTACCCTTTGAAAACAGTAAAAAAAAGGAATGGAAAATGCAAATAAACAGAGCTGTGAATTGAAACTAAGCTAATCTAAGCAAATGGCTACAATAGTAAACTAGACCTAATAGCTAATGACAGAAAATAAAGAAGAGGAGATGGAGCATTGTTGAACCCCTTTGCACATAGTAAGTTAGGGTTCTGCCTCCAAAACCTACAAAATAAACCTAAGCTACCATGGATAAAACCTACAAACAATATCAACGAAAAACTTGCAAATAGAGATGAAGGTTAGAAAATAAAAACAATAAGACAAACATAAAAAGAGAATATACCTCACTTAGGTGGAAATGGGCCACCATGCCCTAGCTCATGGGAGCACCTCTCTCTTGGTTGGGGAGAAATGGCTTGATGAGATGGAGATGAAGGAGAGGGAGAGTGGGTGGTTTGAGAGAAAGAGGTATCAAAGCATCCATGAGCAGCATAATAGTATGCAAGGGAGGAGTGTTTTGAGAGTGACCCCCCGCCCTCCTTTTATAGTTTTTCCAAGGGATTTTAGGGTTTTAATCCCTTGGTCAGGGCTTTAGCCCATTTTTTGGGCCTTTAGCCCCTTTCTCCCTAACTTTAGCATCATTCATGATTTTAGCCCCTTTTTGAGGGCTTTAGCTCTTGGGGGGCTATTTTGGGCTCTTTTTTGGGGTTTTTAGCCCTTTTCTTCATCCTTGGGCTCTTTTGGAGGTGTGGGGGTCAAATGGAAGGTCTTATGGAGTGAAATGAGTGTTGTGAGATGGTGTCCTTGGGTGGTGTAGGCCATTGAGAGCTGTGTGGGGTATTTTTGGGTTAACAGATTGCCCCCTGATGTGTGAGGGTAGGAGCTCAACATATGGCCCATGGACATCATATGATTTGCTATCAAGAGGTGGTGCTTCCAGGGTTGGGGCATGGTGGATTTTGGTTTTGTATTAATTTGGTTCCCATCAATGGGTGAGATACAATAAATGTGTGACATGTATATGGATGAGGCGGGCATTCCCATGCTTGTGACAATGTTAAAAGAATCATTTAATTTATGCTCTAAAATACAAGAGCTGATCATATACAACTAATGTTACAATGATGGTTGCCTCTATGTGAGGCTGAATACAATACTGATCTAGTACATTGGACCCATGGAATGCTATATCTTCATGACTAATGGTCTGCTAGATCTAGAACGGTACATAGCTGTATGGACTCTCTGATTGAGAGTCAGAGTATTTGTGGTACAGGTATGCTGCATCAATCATAAAGGTATATCAAAGCACTGCTGGGGCTTCAGATCACTGTCTCCAACGCAACCTGGAAATCACAAGGGACATAACCTATTTAGGTCCCTCGAGTGGACTCACCAATAGGATAGAGTCAGGGGACATCCGTAGTATTCGACCAAGTACTATGTGGAACAAACCTTGTATGAATCTCAATGGTGCAATGATGTAGTTGAAGTCGAGCATGTGAGAAACAACCATACCGAGAGGCACTAAGGACTCCTCTCAAGTGGTCCAAGGAACTCATTAATGATGTTAATGAAACCAAGGTATAGGGACCTTTGGGTATATCCTCTGGAATATGTGTGTTGGCATCAATAGAGGGAGACCTACCCTTAGTCAAGGCAATGATGTTTCCTTGACCAGGAGCACGAGGGATAACTAAAAGATGTGGATCAATCTATGGACTGACTCACTGAATTGGGGGGGAGGGGAGGGAAGAGAAAAAACTAAACAGGGGCAGGGGGGGAGTCAGATACTAAAAATTCCTTTGTTCAGAGTATGACAGTAGGGCGAACTAGGAAACAAATGAAACTTAACTCATGGGAATGGGATCATAGCTGTAATACCGGGAATGCCACTATGGATGGGAAATACTTGGAGGCGGAGAACACTTTTGATACTGATGGGATCCAAGGAAGACACATTGTAGATTAATCTGAACAAAGGCAACCCAATGTGGGGATGCTGCCAAACTATTTTCTGTGGGTCGTGTCTAGGGACACCATTGTGGTACGATCTCGTGGATTTTTGGTGAGCCCAAGAAGGTAAGTGCTCGATGGTTCTTTCAATTTTAGAGAGTCTGAAAGCACAAAGAAGACTCCAGTGGGGGCTCTTTTTCATTGGTAGTCTCCTGTGCCCGAAAAAGGATAAAAGTATACATAGGAGAGCTCACCCATCCTATAGGGGATGAGAGACTTCTTTACCATTGGTAGTCCAATTAGGTCAGAAAAGGTTAAACCTATACTGACTGGACGGTCATTCAAATACTTTTACGAGCATGAACGAAACCAAGTTTGCTCGGTGATCTTTTCTTGTTGAGACGGCTAGAAAAGAGATTAACGACAATCGATGGTGAGCCTTTTCATCAAGTGCGGCCCCTCTGCCTGAGAAAGCACAAAAGTATGCAGAGGGAAATGGTCTTGGCTTCAGTGTGCCAAGGATGTCCTTTTCAATTGATGGTCTACATGGTCCACAAAAGGAGGTAAATGAGACGATGTAGATGCCCTTTCCTATACTTTAGTGAGCAGGAAAGGAAGCAACTGCGCTCGAAGATCTTTTCATTGTTTTAAGGAGTTAGAAAAGAGCTTAAACGAAACTCCAATATGGTCAACCGACTGTGATGACATGAGTGGTGCCCCATGTCGGGATGGTGGACAGAGGTCCAAAGGTCATCCACATAGTATGGATGGAGTAGAAGGCTCTCAAACATACCAATACATGCATGGGATATGTCGCGGTAGAGGCCTGCAAGATGGTGCGACAGAGGCACACAAACTGAGGTGGCTCTCAGACAGAGGTCAGGAGGGCATGTGTGTGTGTATTGCGGTGGATGAAATTGACTACATGCGATGTGAGTACAAGTCCGGAGGCATTTATATGCCAAATACATGCAAGAAAAGAAATCTTTTTGTGGACAGTGGTCCAGAGGTCCGCGTAAGGTGCGGTGAATGGAAAAGACAACTATGTGCTAAAAATACAAAATAAAGGCTAATATTACATTTCTTAATGGGTGGCGGCCCGAGGACACTTCTATGTCAAATATATGGAAGAAAAACAAAGGGTTTTGTGGATGATGGTCCAGATGTCTGCATAAGGTGCGGTGAAAAAAGACATTTGTAAATACAAAAAGTAAAACTATAGTACAATCCTTAACGGGCGGCGGCCCGAGGGCTTGTATGAGTAGCGGTCGGGAAGTGTGATATGAGTACTGGTCTGTAGACACTCGCATCATCATGTCATGGCTCATGACTTGAGTGACTTGTGGGAAATGGTCTTGAAATTGACTTATTAAACATGAGACAATGGTCTCATAAGGAAATGGAAATTTGATCCCAGAGGTGTGAGAGGTGTCTCGAACAGGTTCCGGGTGACTTTTGACTAGCAACTGATGGTGCTACTTTTGATTTTTCCTGAAAAAAACCAATGTTGAAAAAAAAGAAAAAGCAAATGAAGTGACTCATTGGTGATGTTAAGCGTAAAATTTCTTGAGGTAGAGCCCATTGCGGGGGTTCTCCAAGAGTTGTCCATCAGAGTTAGTGACGGTGTATGCCCCTTTTCTGAGGTAACGGTGGACGACGTATGGGCCATACCACATTGATTCAAACTTGCCTTTGCCCAATTTATCATTGGGTTGCTCGTAGACCAGGGCCATATCACCTTCAATGAAGGTGCGAGGGTGGACATGGGAGTCATATTGGATCTTTGATCGTGTTTTTGCTGCTTTGATGGCTTGGAGGGAAACTCAACGGTCTTCTATGGTTTGTTCAAGTTGGAGGAGCCATTCTTCTAAAGGTGAAGTGTTAGGAAGGAGTTCCACCGCGAGGCGGAGAGATGGGATTTGGCACTCTATAGGGAGCACTGACTCAATGCCATGTACTAGGAAGAAAGGGGTGAAAATGGTTGCAGTTGTTGTGGATGTGCGATAAGCCCATAGGGCAGAGAATAGCATGTGATGCCAGTTGGTTTTGTGATTTCCTACCATCCATTGGAGCATTGTTTTGATGATTTTGTTGACTGCTTCAACTTGGCCATTGCCTTGAGGGTAGTAGGATGAAGAGTACTGGCGTTTGAATTTCAACATGGTTGATAATTCAGCCCATACGGCATCTTCGAAGTGTGCCCCATGGTCAGAGACTAATTGTTTGGGGACACCAAACCGTGTAATGACATGGTTGAAGAAGAAACGTGCTGCGGTTTCAGCTTTGCAATCGAATGTGGGCATGGCTTTGGCCCACTTGGTGAAGTAATCGACTGCCACGATGATGTATTTATGACCATTAGACAAAATGGGGTTGATTGTCATGAAGTCGATTGCCCATTTGCAAAAAGGCCTGACTATGACTATGGGGTGTAATGGTCCGGGTGGGGTTCTTTCCTTTGGGGCAAAAAGATGACAGCTGCGGCAATGTTTGACTGCCTCTGTGCAATCAACAAAGATGGAGGGCCAGAAATAGTCGGCATGTAGAATATTTTGGCTGGTTGAAAGGCCTGAAAGGTGACCACCATAGGCTCCGCTATGATTGTCGTTGAGGATGGTCTTGGCCTCGTCACGAGTGAGGTGATGACATAGGATGGTATCAATGCCTCGGTGATATAGAACATCTCCAATTAGCAAGTGGCGAATGGATTGATGTCGGATGAGTCACCTATCCTCACGATTGAAGTGTGCCGGGACCTTTTGCGTTCATAAATAAAGAAGGATGTCTCCATACCATGGGTCATCAGTAGATATGACGAATAGGAAGTCATCAGGGAGATCATCCATGGGGGGTGATGATGCGGTTAATGGGGGCAGATCGGTCATGAGTGTGGCTAGTGTGAGTGCCTTCATGCTTTTTGGAGACACAAAGTCTAGGTCAAACTCTTGGAGGACAACTACCCACTTGGCTGCTTGACCTTGTGGAAGGAGGCAACTTAAGAGGTACTGCATTGGGTTTGAATCAGCCACTACTCAAGTATGGTTGGTAATGATGTAGTGGCGCAATTTTTGAGCCGAGAAGACGACGGCTAAGGCTAGTTTCTCCTCGGGTGAATGTCGTAATGGGAGTCATGTTAGCTTTTGACTAATGTAGTAAATCACATGCTCTTAGCGAGCATCGTCTTCTTCGACCAAGACTCCAACAATGGCATTTTCTGAGGCCGACACATAAAGGATAAAGCCTCGAGCAAAATATGGTGGTGAGAGTAATGGTGCAGAAGCCAGGGCTTGTTTGAGTGCCTCGAACGATTCTTGTGCTTGCTGATCCCAAACAAAGGGGATTTTTGTGAGGAGCAGGCGGATGAATCCATAGGCTTTTGTTGCATACTCTAGCACAAAGTGGCGAAGGAAGTTGGTCTTGCCTTGTAGGATTTGTAGTTGGTACCAATTTCTTGGGGGAGGAAGATCAAGGATGGCCTGAACTTTGAGGGGATCTACCATTATCCCTTTGTGGGAGATGATAAGTCTGGGTAACCGTCTTGCTGGGACACAGAAAATGCACTTGAGGGGGTTTAGGCAGATGTTGTACTTGCGTCAACGTAAAAATACTTGCCGCAAGTTGTCTATATGTTGTGTTTGTTTTCATGATTGTTGCTAGGGTTTTAGCCCTAGCTGGTACGAATGAGTACCTACTAAGGACAATGGATTCCTTAGTAGCAGTTCAAATGATATATGAGTTAAAAGCTATAACTGAAATAAAAACTAAATCTAAACATTCATGAAGCAAAACAATAGAAAGTAAATAACTTGAAAAAAAAAGGCAAATAGTAAATAATGATCTTTATTGATGTTACCTCCAATGTGGAGGGTGGTGAAGTCCGTTGCGTTGGTCCGATGTCGGTTGCTCCGAGCTTCAAGCTGCTTCTTCTCTTTGTCTAATGGTGGAAATGGGCCAAAAGGGGCTCTTACGGTGAAAGTAGCTTCAATGGTGAGCTAGGGTTTCACGAGCAATTTTGGCAGAGGCAGGATACTTGTGATTG
>LPNX010633596.1:715696-755706 GCA_001517045.1 Pseudotsuga menziesii
CTTCGTTAATGCTGGTAACTGAGGACATAGGTGAGTCGCATGGCCAAACTCATCGCATAGCGCGCATTTGGGAGGAGCACGAAACACAGGGGAGTTTTTGGCTGTCTTAGCAGGTGGGACAGCAGTGTAAGGTTGGGGACCTCTGCCCCCAGTGGGTTTGGTAAGAGGAGGGGGAGGTTGTGCGGAGGACGACGGGGTAGTGATACCGGGAGGGGGTTGACGAGTAGTGGCAATGGGCTGCACCGGTTGCAGGACGACATTTGGTGTCGGCGGGGGGACGGGAGGCGAAAGATACCAAACGGGGAGTCCTAAGGTTAACCCAGGAAGGCTAAGTGTAGCCATGACTGGGGCGCTTACTACTCCTGAGGGAGGGAAGAGGAAAGGAATGGTATGGATGGGTGTAGCACCAATGTGACTAGGTACCAAAGGGGGTTGAGGCAACAAGGGCGGTTGACTGGTAGGAGTTCGCGTGATGTGGGACAGGGTACATAGATCGGATACTTCGGTGGTAGGAGACGGGGGTGGAATAGATGGGAAGGTCGAGGTCATTGGCGCATCTGAGTAAACTCCGGGACCTACTGAAGACATGAATGAGGTGGTGGCATCTGAAATAGCTTGTTCAACCATGGGGAGTACGGGCCCTATAGAAGAAACGATTGTGTTGGTGGCACCCGAGATAGGTTGTTCCACCATGGGGAGAACATTTTCGGGTGCCGCAGGGGCATTGGGATCGTGGTAAGTAAGTTGGTCAACCGTGACCACGCGTCCCTCATGGGTGAACATCATGATACGAAAAACGGTAGAAGCGACTGCCCGCATGGCATACATGTAGCTACGGCCAAGTAAAAGGTTATAATCAAGCTGTGCATTGATAACCTCAATGTTGATTAGGACGGTTTTGCTAGCCAGCTGGAGGGGGACATTGGTCAATAGGCCTTGTGGCTGAGCTGAATGGCCGTCATAGGCTCGCAACGCAGTAGAGGACTGCTGGAGAGGGGGGGATCCCATTTTCTGCCAGATGGAGGTGGGCATGACACATGTAGAGGCACCTTCATCAATAATGCATCGATGGACAACAAAATTCCGTATGGAGACAGAAACTTGGAATGATAAATTGGAAGGCAGGCGGGGTTCGGATTGGTCCAAATCAAATGCCATTAACTGTGAATCGTTCGGATTGATAGCTCCAATGGCTAAGAGTAAAGTCTTACGCTACGAAGGGCAGTTTTTTAAGACTTCTAACGCAGACATGGCTGCGAGGGATTGGGATAAATCATCGACAATGCTGTAGTTAGACGCAGCCCGCGCATTGGGGTTGTTGGTGATACGGCGAAGTGGAAAACGGGTTGTTTTGGGAGCTCCATCTAGTGGAGGTGGAGGTATACGTAACGCTTGATCAGTGGGATGAGCGTTAGCGGGGTTATTGGCAGGAGAGGCTTTCGGGGTGGAGCCATATTGGTTTCGTCGAGTCTAGAGGTTGACCTCATCGGAGGACATCATCAACAGATGGTGGGTACCTGAGTCAAATATGGGTTGATCAGGAGCCGCGTAAGTGATTTGTTGGATGGGCGCATTAGCTAGAGGTGGAGCCAATGGTTCAGTGTTCACTAAGCCTTGGTTTGGTAAGGGGTTTTGTAGCACCAAAGGTGGCTGCTGAGGTTGTGGGGGATTGGGTGGTGCTTGAGGAGCCGCCTGTCCTGGGCGTAGTCTATCAGCAGCCAAAATTTGTTGAACTCACTCCATAAGTGGACAAAAATGTGTGTAGTGGCCATAGACCCCGCAAACAGAACAAGGATAGTTTGTTCGTAAATTAGGGTTTTTAGCCTGTTTGGGCGGGCGATCAGGGTTTTGGTTGGTAGGGGCCACGTTATGGTTAGCGGGGGGATTAGGGTGTTGACCAGCTTGCTCGGTCTGTTGGTTGTTCCCATGGTTGCGGCCTCTACCGCGGTTTTGTTGGCCCTGGTTGCGTTGGTTGTTCTGGTTTAGCGGCGGGTTTTCTTGGGCATAAACCTGCCCTTGGGTAGTAGGTGGATTCTGAGTCTGCGTAGGTGCGGGAGCGGGCTGCGGCGGATAATATGGAGGTGGAGACTGTACTGGTGCAGCTACTTGAGGGGGTTGTTGATAGTGCTGTGGAGCGGTTTGTGGATTTGCCGCAGGGGCTAGCTGTGGCTAATAATAATGAGGTTGAGCTAGTGGTGGCGCAAGCGTTGGTGCAGCCTGCTGATGATAGTAGGGCTGAGGTGCGATCGGGGGGGCGTAAGTAGAATTCATATTGCCGAAACACTGAGGTGGATAGGAGGGTCCATGGGAATGGTGTTGATGTGGCATTTGAGCATACGATTTGGTTGCTCCGGACTGTGATGTAGCCCGCGAAGGTTCAGGGCCAGGGGGAGGACGGGCTATGGAAAATGGCTGAGGCTGCGAGGAGAGACGGCCAATGATGCCGTCGGCAGCGTGGGATGACCCCGACGCATCGTGCTGGGAGGGATCGCTGCGAGGGGCGTCTGGTATGATGGTATAAAGATAACCCGACTGGGCATAAATGAGATCGAACTGCTGGGCTTTAAGGATAGCCTCTTCCTCCAACTGGGGTCTTTCAGCTGCCACATCCTTAGCAATGAGCGGAAGGAGGGATTTGAGGAACCAATCGAGGAAGATCCGGTCATCTAACTTGATTTTGCATAGGCTACGGCGTCGCCGCCATTCGTGAATGTGGTCAGTGATATGGGTAGCCGTGTTTTGCCGGCAAGATAGGAGGATCTCCATGCCCACATCATAGCGGACAGGTAACTGGAAGAACTGTAGGAAGGTCGAGGCTAGGGACATAAAGGCGGCATGGGTTCCATGGGGCAGCTCGATATACCATTTGGCAGCAGAGCCAGTGAAAGTGCGCTGTAATAAACGGAGGCGAATGGGGTCGTCTACTATGGAATTTGAGGAACACCATAGATGGAAGGACATGATATGGTTTTGTGGATCCTCACCTGCCTTACCCTCGAACTTAGGGATGTCAGAGGGGAGCTTGGTAGGCATGGGGGGCCACGCAGGGTTGTGTCGGATGGGGTCGTTGGTTAATCTGGCTAGGTCAGGTAGGTTGAGGCTAGCTATGTATGGCAAACTGGACGGAGGGTGTGACACGGAGGTGGGTTGGATCACGTTGGGGCCCATGCCCCCAAGTGGAGGGGTGATGTAAGGGATGTTGCCCCCAAATGGGGGAACTAAGTTGGTGGAGGTCGGACCTACCCCACCAATGGTGGTATGAGTCACTAATGGAGTGGGGATAGGTATTCCCGCTACGGGAATCGGTATTGTGAGGGGAACAGTAGAGGGGCCTCCCGTGGAGGGCATACCCATGATAGGTGTGATAACTGGTGTAGTGGTGGATGTGCCACCAACGGTCCCTCCCATGAAGGGAGTGGGATTCATGCCAGCCATGGGGCTAGTAGGGGTGGTGTAAAGCGTGTTCTCAGATTCAGGCTCTGAGTCTGAGGTAAAATAAGGGGCGTCAGAATCTGGTGACGGAGTCCTATGCCGCTAACGAGTGGAGTCAAGTGACAAGGCTCGAGATCTACGATGAGTGGTATCAAGTGATCCGTGCTATGGGGGTTCGCCTCTGAGGCGCCGAGAATGTCTCGGGGAAGCAATGGTGATAAATGATGTCAAATATTTGTGAGTTGAGGTAGCTACAAAAAGGCTCAAAAACCCTAATGCAACCGAGTGTGCAGAAGGAGAGCTCAAAAAATAGGGCACTCGGGCCAACAAGCAACTCAAAACGCCCACTGTAACAGCTGTGCTACAAATAGGTGGAGTGTTAACAAAAATGGTTAGAATACCAACAAGCAATAGGTTTGCTAAAAATAGAAAATGGTGGACTCACTAGACCAAAAGGAGGTAAGGGAGCATGCAAACACCTAACTAGTAGTATTATGACCCAACTAAGTATATCCTCTGCAAGGTGATGAAATCCAAGTCAGACAATATAAATAGGAAAGTCAAATGGCTAAAGTATCCCCCTACCGGGAGGAACACCGGGTACTCAAACCTAGAAGTATGGCAACTAAGATACCCCGTTCATGACACGTCCAGAAAAGTAAATCTGCCGCTTGGTTCTTTAACCGCAATATTCCCTATACAGGGATATTTCGAGAACTGCAAAAGGTAGCCCTTCAGTTACTGAATGGAGTTCGGTATTCCACTCAGACCTCCGGAACCAATCTCATGACTTCAACCCTCCTAAGGGAGAGGCCTTCTGATAATCTGGTTGTGACCGTGTCAAAAAATACTAGGGGATTTTAGTTCCCTAAAGGACAACAACTATGTCTCAAGTGTAAATAACCAAGGCGTGTTATTGGAAGCCTATCCCCTTGATCCTACCTAACTACAAAAATTCTTTTGTGTTCCCCAAGTGGGGTTAGAATGTTGGTTGAGTTAAGTATTTTTTAAGTCTCACTTGATTTAGGTGACAGATTGTGTGCTGGTGAGGTTATGAACCCAAAAGAGAAGTGCCAGGGCAACTTCTGAAATAACAATATAATTGAATGAAACAATTTATACCATGCAAAATTTATCTGAATAAACAATGCTGAAATAATGCTGAATAAACAATGATAAAAATATTTTTTTTTAAACGATTCTGTAAACATGGGACAGAAAGGCTGTAGGGCTGCAGGTGGGACAGATGGCTATGCAAGTGCAGGAAATATGGAAGCAAAGTGACTGGGTTCCGGCGCGGCAACAAGTGGAAAAACCAAATCGCGGATCGTGGGTATGGGGTGAAATCGCGCGGTCGGACCGCAGGTATGAAGGCAACAGTCGTGCGCAGGTCGCAGGTTTTTTGGCTAACAGCGGCGATCGGACCGCGGGTATGAAGGAAATAGTCGCGCGCAGGTCGCAGGTTTTTTGGCTAACAGCGGCGGTCGGACCGCGGGTATGAAGGCAACAATCGCGCGCAATTCGCAGGTTTTTTGGCTAACAGCGGCGGTCGGACCGCGGGTATGAAGGCAACAGTCGCGTGCAGGTCATAGGTTTTTTGGCTAACAGCGGCGGTCGGACCGCGGGTATGAAGGAAACAGTCGCGCGGAGGTCGCAGGTTTTTTGGCTAACAGCGGCGGTCGGACCGCGGGTATGAAGGAAACAGTCGCGCGGAGGTCGCAGGTTTTTTGGCTAACAGCGGCGGTCGGACCGCGGGTTTGAAGTAAACAGGTGCGGTCGGGCCGCGGCTATGGACTGAAAAGGCGCGGTCGGGTCGCGACTGTGGAAAGAAAAAAAGCGATGCACGGAGGCCGAAAATGACAGCTGAAAGTACAAAACAGAAAACGACAAGTAAAAATTAAAAAATCCAGTGGAGTCGCCAAAACTGTTGCTAGGGTTTTAGCCTTAGCTGGTACGAATGAGTACCTACTAAGGACAATGGATTCCTTAGTAGCAGTTCAAATGATATATGAGTTAAAAGCTATAACTGAAATAAAAACTAAATCTAAACATTCATGAAGAAAAACAATAGAAAGTAAATAACTTGAAAAAAAAAGGCAAATAGTAAATAATGATCTTTATTGATGTTACCTCCAATGTGGAGGGTGGTGAAGTCCGTTGCGTTGGTCCGATGTCGGTTGCTCCGAGCTTCAAGCTGCTTCTTCTCTTTCTCCAATGGTGGAAATGGGCCAAAAGGGG
This sequence comes from Pseudotsuga menziesii, assembly GCA_001517045.1. Taxonomy (NCBI): domain Eukaryota; kingdom Viridiplantae; phylum Streptophyta; class Pinopsida; order Pinales; family Pinaceae; genus Pseudotsuga; species Pseudotsuga menziesii. The sequence continues at coordinate 721,367 of LPNX010633596.1, forward strand.
CTCTTACGGTGAAAGTAGCTTCAATGGTGAGCTAGGGTTTCACGAGCAATTTTGGCAGAGGCAGGATACTTGTGATTGTGGATATTGAATAAGGGGTCTCCATCACTTATTTATAGTTGAAAACCATGCGGTTTTAGGGTTAGGGTTTCAGCTGTTTAGGGTTTTTTCCTCATTTTCCTCATTATTTTATATTTTATATTCCTTTTTGGATATTTTTACTTTTTTGGAGGAATTTCAGATATTTTTAGAGGAAAAAGGGGGTTTTAGGGCCTTTTGGAGGCATTTTAAGCCTTTTGGAGGCTTTTTGCATGGTTTTATGGGTTTTTGATGGAAATATGGTAGGAAAATGGACAAATGAGCCATGTAATGGGGTAGATGAGGTAGTGAACCCTTTTTGGGTGATAACAATGATCGAGCAGTGAGATCGTCCAAGTAGACAAAGATGATGTGAATTAAATCATGGAAACAATATGTCATGGCGCGTTGGAAGGTGGCTCCAACAATTTTGAGGCCAAAGGGCATGACTCGGTAAGCGAATGTGCCCCATGGGGTTGTGAATGCTATTTTTAACAGTCTTCTTTCTGGATTTGGATTTGGTTGTATCCATAAAATTCATCCATGAAGGCAAATGATTCATGTCCAGCGCATTCATCGATGAACGATGTGAGGAAGTTGTCTCTGGGACATGCCCCATTAAGATCGTGGAATTCTGTGTAAACGCAAATGGTACCCTATTTTTTATTCATGGGAATAGGATTGGAAACCCAAGTTGTGTATGAAATGGGATAAATGAAGCTGGCTATGCACAGCTTCTCTATCTCGGCTTTCACCGTAGCCACTTTGGATGGATGGATGGGCCGTTGCTTTTGGCGGGCGGGTGCCACATCAGGCCATGTGTCGATGTGGTGTTACACGATGGATGGATCTAATCCAGGTATTTGAGTGTATGACTAGGTGAAGATGTCATGGAATTCTTGGAAGAGAGTGGTGTAGGCATCGACCTCTTTCGGGGAGCAAGATTCCCCCAACATGATATCTTCAACGATCTCAGAGTTGGTTGAGATGTCCATTTTAATGGTTGGTGAAATTTTCACCATGTTCCCTTCTTCGAAGGCATCGAGTGCAGGGATTGGGTTCATGAACAATCAACCTTCCCATGGATGAAATATTTGGTCTCCATAGAAAACTGGTCAGACTTTGACACCAGCTCTTCCGGGAGGAAGAACGAGCGATGGTGCATGTCGTCCCATGGGTATTCCGGGGTGGTCAGAGCTTCAAGTATCTCCTCGTCGTTGTTGAAGCAATGAAGTGACAGGTCTGATGGACTGTCATTGGAGATGGGGATGAGCTAGTTGGGGGAACTAGACATCATGTAAATGGACATGGTATCTGATGAAGGAGGTGGTAGTGGGTGAACTTCTTCGATCAAGTTGATCTCAGACTCAAGGGAATGGTGATGGAGGTTAGCAAGAGCCATTCAAGATTCAGGCAGGTCTTAGCAATGGTGGGATTAATGTACATACAAGCTGCAAAGGATGCAAGCATGGTTTGTCCTTAATGCCTTGTTCTTGACTAGTGGCACGGTTGGGAGTTCAACCATGGGGATGTTTTTGTTCGTATCCATGGCATCCAGATGCTCACGGATCACTGGGATTTTAGGGAAATTCTGAGTTGGATGGCCCTTTTGTTCGTAGATGGCACAAGGTGGGACTTGTCGTGGTTCTACAATGGCTTTGGTGTTCTTTCCCCTAGCCCTTTTGGGTTGGGGTGGTGCAGGTGCGGGTGCAGTGATTGGCTTATGCAGACTGGGTGGGGGGTGAGACTCAATCACAATAGTTTGCACTAGAGTTAACACAACTTGGGGCATTGCTGGTTGAGCTGGTGGATCCAGATACCACACCGAGATCCCCAACATAAAGTTGGGTAGGCTTAAGGTGGCCATGACCGGCTTGCTCGTGACACCAGGTGGGGGAAAGAGGAAGGGAATTGTATGGACTAGAGATGAGCCCACATAAATCCCAGCTGGTTTCATGTGGGGGTGAGGTTGTGGTTGTGACTACACGTAATGCTGCTGCCGTGGGTGATGTTGTGGATACTATTGGCGTTGCAGTTGCGGATGATGTTGTGGTTGTGGTTGGGGCTGCAGCTGCAGTTGTTGTTTGGGTGTAGCGGTGCCTGATGAGACCATGCACAAGTTCATAGTTTTCTTTTGTGTCAGTGGTGGTGACACCAACGGGAAAGGAGCCATCATAGTGGGATTGGTAAACAACCCAGGGCCCACATTCAATGGTGGGGAGGCTGGTGTGTTTTCAACCACAGTGTTGGTTGCAGGGATGACGTTAGCATGTGCGGTCACCCCTTGCAGCTCAGTGGTGGTGATGGTAGGGATAACATTGGCAGGAGCTATTAACCCTTGCGAATCATGGTAGGTGAGTTGGTCAACCGTCACAATATTCCCTTCATGGGGGAACATCATGAGGCGAAAGATAGTTGACGTGATGGCTTGCATGGCGTACATGTAACTCCTTCCAAGGAGGAGGTTGTAATCCAGTTTAGCATTGATGACCTCGATGTCGATCATGACTATCTTCCCGGCTAACGTGATGGGGACATGGGGGAGGATTCCTTGGGATTTAGTGGGGTGTCCATCATAATTCCACAGAGTCATGGAAGATGGTTGTAGAATTGTTGATCCAAACTTCTACCAAACCAAGGTAGACATGATGCACATGGATGCCCCTTCATCCACTATGCATCAGTGCAAAAACAAGTTCCGGATGGACACCGGGATTTGGAAGGTGATAGTGGAGGGCATGCGCATCTCTCTATTCTCTGTGTCAAATGTGATTAGCTTGGAATCAGAGGGGTCTACTACCCCTAGAGCATCTAGTAGGGCTTTCCGCTGCAATGGGCACATTTTTAGTTCCTCAAGAGTGGACATGGCGGTTGGTGTTTGGGCCAAATCGTCCACAATGCTATAGCTTCCTACAGCTCTAGTTGTGGCATTATTGGCAATTTTGTGTATGGGCGGGAGTGGGAATGGAGGTAACTAGAGAGGTAGGTTGGTTTTCTTAGACATGGATGCTGCTGATGAGTTGGCGGGTTCAGTGGTGGTACCGTATTGATTTCGTCTAGTCTGCAATTTGACCTCTTCAGTGGTCATGGTCATCAGGTGGTGAACACTTGTTTCGGCCGTGGGTGATGCTCCTGAAACATTGGGATTGGCTTGGGGAGGGGGAGCGGTTGCAACAAATCCTTGGACTAGTAGTGGGTTTTGAAGCACCATGGGAGGAGGTCCTTGTGGTTCCTGGTTTGGTTGGGCTTGAGTGGGGGCATTAGCGGTCTGTTGGGCCTCATTTTGAATGGTCTGCTTAGCACGAGCCATGAGGGGACACTCAAATGTGTAATGCTCATAGACATCATAGAGTGTACATGGTTAGTTTGTGCACAATGGTGCATTGCATCTTGGTGAATTATGTCATGGGGGGTTTTGGGCTGGCCGGTTAGCTACGGCATTATTGGGAGGGTTCGGTTGCTGACCGCCTCCTTGTGGTTGGTTATTTCCTTGGTTGTGGGGCCAGTTGTTTCTAGCTTGACCTTGTTGATTGTTGGGGGCAGGCTAGTTGGGATGGTTTTGTTGTGCGAACACTTGTCCCAACGGAGTGGGTGGAATGGGTGAAGTGGGGGCGGCGGATTGAACTTATTGCACTGGTGGTGCATAGTATATCTATTGGGGTGCTGGTGCCACAAATGTGGGAATTTTCCCCACATACTGTTGTGTTGGCCATGCCATGGCCTAAGCCTGCTGCGGTGGCATAGTTTGTGCATAAGAGGTTGTTGCTCTGGACTGGGACATCATTCTAGCATAGTCCGGAGCTTGGTTTTGATAAGCAACATTAGCAGTGTTGCTTAGTTATGGTGCTGTGGCAGGTGGTGTCGGTCCAGGCTATGGTTGTTGGGATATTGATCCTTTGATGCCATCCACTGCGTGGGATTCCCCCGATGCGTCACGGTAGGAGGTACTTGGACGGGGAGCATCTGGGATGACAGTATATAAGTATCTCAACTAGGCATAAATGAGGTCAAATTGTTGGGCCTTCAGTATGGCCTCTTCTTCATATTGGGGATGTTCAGATGTGACGTCCTTTGCAATGGGTAGGAGCAAAATCTTGAGGAACCAATCCAAGAATATCCTATCGTTAAGTTGGATCTTACACAAGCTATGGCGCCACCGCCACTCATGGATATGATCAGTGATGTGAGTGGCGGTGTTTTGGTGACATGATAGTAGGATCTCCACCCCCTCGTCATATCTGACAGGGAGTTGGAAATACTGTAGGAACATGAAGGATAGGGAGTTGAAGTCGAGGTACTTGGCTTGTGGCAGCTCAATGTACCATTTAGCCATAGCACCTATAAGGGTGCGTTGGAATAGCCTCAGCCTGATGGAGTTGTCTACGATGTTGTTGGATGAGCACCATATATGGAATGTCATTATATGATTTTGGGGACATTCCCCGGCTTTTCCTTCAAACTTTGGGATGTCTGATGGCATCTTCATTGGCATGGGTGGCAAGAAATATTGGTGGCGAATGGGATCATTCATTAATATAGCCAAGTCAGGAAAGTTCAGATAAGCCATGAAGGGAAAATTTGACCCCAAGTTGATGTGGGATGGGGCCACAATGGGGGTGGGGTTTGCAGGTGCATAGTGCATTTGCACAGCTGGGGGTGCTTGCGGTGGCACCATGGCAGATGGGCCTATGCCCCTAAGTGTTGTGGATGGGATGGTATGGGTAGCGAGGGAATTTCCCCCATGTATGGTAGTAGGGTAAATGTGGGTGGTCAGTGCACTTCCCCCCTATGTGGTAGGGGGGGAAATGTGTGTGGAGGGACCATTGCCCCCATGTGTTACCATTGGGATAGCTTGGCTAATCACTATGGGTGGTGGAAATTGGATAATGACAGTCTACATGACTGTGCTTGGACCGCTTGCCAAGTTGTGGGTGACAGGTTGTGATGTGGACATGGGTCCACTTGCTAAGGTTAGCCCGAAAAATGGATCCAGATTTGCACTAGCCATGGGGCTTGATGGTGCGGTGTGGAGGTCTGGTTCATATTGATATGGGTCTAAATCAGAATCAGAGGCTGTGTGTCCCTCTAATGGTGTGGGAGATCATTGAGAACGGCTACAATGGTGCTGACTAAGTGTTCCAAATGGTGGTGGTTCGCCTCTTAGGCATGAGGAAGATCGTGGAGGATCAATTGTGTTTGCTTTGGTGTATGAAACTGATGGGTATGATATTTGGACCCTGGTTTCAATGGCTTCCTATTGGCTGAAGGTGGTCTCTCAACCACAAAGACTGGTAGAAGACAATGCTTGGCTTGTTCCTCACGGGTGATTCTACTCAATCGAAAAGGGTCATTTCCTGTTTCGCTTGGCAATTCCTCTCAGCGGCCAACTACTTTGGGGTTCCTATGGTACTCCTCATAATGAGTTTCTAGGAAAAGCCCAAGTACTTCCCATAGTTGAAGTAGTCAAGGACTTATGTCCTCAAAGATTACAGAATTGATTGAACTTAGTGTAAATTTGGTAAATTTTAAGGCTTACTCAATGTCATGAACTGAGTGGGTTAATTATTTGGTATGGTGTGTTGGTTTGCTTGTTTGTTCAATTATTTAGTTTGCAATATGGTTTATGAATTCATGGTAGAGTTCATATCATGGTTTTGTATGCAAACATAAACATAAATTTGTAAGTAAGTATGGTGATTAACCCTGAATTGTTGGCCTAACTAAATGTCTGCCTCTCAGTGATATTCTTCTTCAACCAAGAGAAGGTACTAGGATCTCAACACAATGGGACTAAGCCCATCCATAGATCCTTAGGTCACCTCCCAAGTGCTAGGTTGGTCAACAAGGAGGAAGCTTAGCACCGTGAGAAGCCCTCCTTCTCTACCCCCTCTACCTTCTAGGTCACCTAGTTTTCGTGGTTTAGGAAAAATACCATGGAGTGTCTAGATCTATACGAGCTGACCCTTCGTCGTATCCCTGTTGGAGTAGAACCCCGCAGCTATAGGAAAATCTACCATTTTGGTGAATAGACAGTTTTGGCGAAGATGAAGAGATAAGGTAAATATACGACGCCGTAGCATGTTTCTAGCTGCAGAGCAGAGCCGGAAACTATGACTACCGGGGCAGAGAAGTCAAAGAAGATGACAGTACCTGAGCGGCCGAGAAGAGAGAGCTCACGCACTGCATTGAAGGAAGTGGCGGAAGATAGGAGGGCTCAGCTACCCTCATAAAGGAAAAGGAGCAACGAGGCCGAGGTATTGAAGACGAAGGATAGAAAAGGGAAGCGGTGCACAATACCCATGGTTAGCGCTGGGAATCATGGAACACTACAGAGAGTAGTGGTGTGATGAAAAGCGGCTACCCCAAGTATAGATATGCCGACTGTCACTAGTTAGGGTTTTGGGTTAATGTTGGGACAGGCCCACAGTGTTGTAATGGCGAGACCTTCGGGCGGCCTATAAAGGGATGTATTTTGTATTGTAAAAGGGTTGGGCAAGTTAGACAAGTAGACATTTTAAATAGTTGTATTATAGAAGATGAGCTCTGGTTCTATTATCAGCAGTAGTTATCTTACTGTAACCAGTAGCTAGCTCATTGAGCATGTATGTAACAATCCGTAGGGATTGACAGAGAGAGAGAGAGAGAGAGAGAGAGAGAGAGAGTATTGTAAGAAGGAAATATAGACATAGAGAAGAGATCTAGGAGAGAAGGGCTCCAGGCAGTGAGTGCGGAGTTACCCAGAATATATCTAGCTGCATATGCGGTGCAACACAATTGTGTACTCTCTCAAGATATAATCAAACATGGTTCTGTGGATGTAGCTTCTACCCTGGAAGTGAACCACGTAAAATCAGAGTGTTATGTGATTGATTCATGTGATTGAATTTACTTGTTGTATCTGTCACTCATTACATGAACTTTGCTTACAGTTAAATGTATGTATATGTTATTTAGTTCACAGCATTATAGAAGGATAAATGCATGTTAAGGTCTTTAAGTATTCTGTATAAGAGTTTGTCTATGTTTCACTCAAGACAGTTAAGAGTCTCAGTATAAAGCAGCCTTGTATGTTGAGTCCTGTAAGTCGAACAAAAGTAACTCTAGGTACGCTGAGTCACAGCGGTAGGATATCGCAGGGAGGCGATATCGCACCATCAGAGGAGCCGTGGTGCACAGTACCACGGGTTAAGGATCGAGCATAGGAGAGAGTTACATGTTTCCCAGGACGCGGCGATGCGATAAGGGATAGATTCATCTCGAGTAAGAGGAAACTGCACATCGGAGAGAGAAAGAGACCTCGCGGGCTAAGAAGAGCTACGAGGCGCACACAGGATGCTACAGAACCTGGTCGAAGACACTTGATTCTTTGGCCAACCAATTAGAATCACTTCTGGTGAGACTTCAGGCTGCTCCGTGGTCCGTCGCCGAAAGGGCCAGTGAGCTACGGGTGTTGTTGGTACATTATAGTAAGCTCGGGTTTTCCCATAGCGACCAACAAATGGTTTCGTTGTCTGTTTTGAACAAATTGAGCACTGATGTTTTGTTGGCATCCTACTAGAGATGAACTCAACCAGTGGGTTGTGTCTATGGAGAAAGATTTTTCCAAACACGAGAACAAGATTCCTAGACTGAGTACAGAGGACTGGTTACAAAAACATATATTTACAGACCTGCATACAATATTTTTTGCGGCCTATGGAAAGGAGCTTTACGACTGATTATCAAAGTTTACTGATAAGAACATATTCAAGAAGAAAAGAAACATTTTCTGGACATTGGAGCTGATTCAGACCGTGAAGAACCTTGATAATCCCATTACAAGGACAGTAGACTTTTGGCTTGCGAGTGTGCTAGAAGGCTTCATCACAGAGTTTGGAGTTGAACAGAGAAAAAGCTTCAGCGAGGCTGAGTGGTACTTCTTCAAAGGATATAGCGGTAAGTACCTAAAATATTTAAACTTGTCCATTAAGATGTTATTACATGAAAAAGGAGTAATGGATATGGTTTCATATCAATAAGTTAACAAACTGTAATGTCACAAGAGTTTGAGAGTGATTTTGATGACATTGGACGTACACGTAGTGGAAAGAAATACAAAGTAGATTTTAGATCTCCCATATTTGAAGACAGTTTAGATAGTACTAGACAGCAGAATCATAGCCATACAGACAGAACAAAAGGGGGTATCCCTTACCACCCTTATACCCCACAGAAACAGATCGGGACTCAGAAAAATCCCATAGGAACTCCATCTAGTAGCTCCCAGACAGTACATACTACCTCTACATCACCTCTACCTACACCGTCGAGTGGTAGTAACACAGCAAATCAACATCCACCACGTAGAAATAGAATGGGGGATGATATGAAGCTACCTATCTTTAGGGGTACAGGGGCAGAGGACCCAGAGCAGCATTGGTTTCTATGTGAAGCCGTGTGGACCATTAAAGCAATCCATGATGATAATATTAAACTTGTACAGTTGGTCACCACACTTAGAGAATGAGCCTTAACATGGTATATGAAGTATACCTCAGCAGTACCCAGAACACTTGTCCAGGTTAGGAACGCCATGATTAAAGAGTTTAAGAAACCTAATTCTGAGTCATAGTGCATTACAGAGCTCAAAGACATCAAACAGTTACCTACAGAGTCAGTGTGGCACTTCGATCAGAAATTCAAAGCCCTTAGAGACCAAGTCAGCTTTGAGTTTGTGCCAGAGAAGCATAAGGAATAGTTTATTGCAGCCCTGCTCCCTCACATCAGACTGCCATTAATGCAGCAGAAACTCCAGACGTAGGATGACATGTTGGAGATGGAGATGAAACTAGAGGCTTCACCTCTAGCTGAAACTAGCACAGGTATGACAAACCTGCAAAACCAGTTGGCTAATCTGACGTTATAGATGCATGAGATTAGAAAAGGAAAAGAGGTTGTGCAAGACATATGGTACGTAAAGTGTAAAGCACAAGGCCATACTAAAGACAACTGTCCAGTCTTTGTATAATATCTAGCAACTGGGGCTCCTAACCCCTTACCACAGACCCATGGGCCGTGGTGTGAAATATGCAAAACAAGAGGACACCCACCTTAGCAATGCCCTCTACTTCAGAAGTATGTACAGACACCTAAGAACTTATACTGGGTCTTCTGGAAGTCCATAGGCCATGATGAACACGATTGCCGAGCCTATGATCTCATGGTCGGGAGCAAGCAAGACTTGTACAGAGTCCAATCAGAAACACAGGGTCCAACAGTAGGACCATAGCACGATCCGACTCATGTTGGCCGTGGAGGAGGATTCAGAGGATGAGGACGTGGAGGAGGCTTTGGCCATGGAAAAGGCTTTGGCCGTGGTCATGGACCAGTTACTTGTTACAACTGTGGAGTTATAGGACATTATGCTAGGGACTATCAGAGCCCCACCAACACATGTAACTATTGCAAATATTACGATCACGCTATAGAAGAATGTCCTACCTCGATAGCCAAGATCAGAGAACCTAAGCCAGCAGTACACCAGAACATCTAGCTTATCGCTGCTGAGCAGAAATAGCCATAACCAAGAGTCAACATTGTGAGTCACAGTGGTGCTTCCACCAATGAGACATCGCAGGATAGTGAAAAGAACACAGGACCAGAGTGGGTGCGCAAAGCTACTAATAAATAAAAACCACTCGAACTGTAGAAGAATAAAGAAATATTTCAGGAAGCTAAAACCTTCTTTGATGAGCCTATACAATCAGGATCGCAGGTATCATCGTCTAGGGGCATACCGCAGCAAGCACCTTATGGCGTTAGCCCTGTACAGATATCACAGGCTACCACATTGGGCGCTTGTGACGAGGATGAGTTGGTAGGAAGTGTACAATCCTTCCTACAGAGTTGTTTGAAACTTGTGAGAAATGAGCAAGCTATCGGAGAACTTCAGCACATCATAGATCAGTGTCAGCCATCTTCTTCCATGAGCAGTGCACATCGTGCTGTTCATAATATTATGGGACATACAAGAACAGGAAGAGAGATGCGACTCATAGCATAGGTTGGATAATTTGAAATGGATGAGATGATCCTAGATCTAGGATCAGAGGTAAATGTTCTGACTAAGCAGACATGGGAATAGATGGGTAGCCCTAAGTTAGTCAAATCACCTATCCATCTGAGATTAGCTAATCAACAGCGGGTATCACCCTTGGGTCGATTACCACAGGTGCCAGTTGACATTGACGGAGTTCGCAGCTCTGTGGACTTTGAAGTTATAGAAATCATTGGCAATAGTAGACTGTATCCAGCTCTACTAGGTATTGATTGTCCAATCGATAGCATGGGCGTTATTGACTTAAAAAGAAGACAAATGACCTTTGAGGATGCGCAGATCCAGGTCATCGCACTGTTAGATCCTCTTCAGGGTCCTAGATACATTGAACCTATCTGAGCAGAGGAAGAGGCACGTAACATGGAGAGTCTCTACCAGATGACTACGAACCAGAACAACTACATCAATCCAACCGCAAAAGGGAACATTAGTTGGCAATGCGACAACTCATGCGCATCGGATTCAGATGTTGGTCTAGAGAACTGGCAGAACAGAATTTACGAAGTCTCAGCGCACAGATGCACGTACATGACTAAGTCACTGTGATGGATTGGCGCAGAGATAAATGAGATTCCATCATTTCATGGTCTGACAGATATCTAGGACTTTCTCATGCAGTTTGAACAACAAATTCCTCACGAGCAGAGGATCGCAGCTATGGACCTTGTAGTATGAGCCACACCTGTAAGATGGTGGTATGCACATAAAGAGAATATCGCATCATGGGATGATCTTAAGAGATTGATGGCGATCAGATTCTCTACCGACAGAGAGTATGTCCAACAGAGATACACATGAGAAAGTCACCCCAAGTCACATATTCAGACGTGTGAACGGAATTGGTCAGACATTCCCGAGGATAAATGGGTTCATCGATTCATTCACACTTTGGATACAGTTCCAAGGAACTGGTACACAAAGACTGAATTGCACAAGGGAATGACTACATGGCCACTTATGATAGAAATATTTCTACTCACCTTCGCTTTTGAATCTAAGTATCGAAGTGTTGATCAGGCCCTAGATGTAATAAAGATTAATATATTTGAGGATTGTACCCTATCAGTGTCAGCTCAAATTGAGTGGGCCATCCAGTTAGAAGAGGTGCTAGAGTGTTATAACTTTGCATCAGAACCAGAGGAGGAGGATGAGGATCCTCGCAACATCAACATTCTGGAGTCAGAAGGGACTCGTGATGTTGATGGGCCGAAGCTACAGATTCCAGTAATCACAGAACCGATCAATATTAAACAGATCAATATTGGCACAGACACAGAACCAAAGATTGCCTCTATTGGAGACTATTGGAATGATGAAACAGTCGGAAAGATTGCAGACTTTCTACATGACTATCAGGACCTATTTCCCACCAAGTTCAAAGAGATGAAGGGAATAGTCGGAGACTTGGGAGTAATGAGGATACCATTGAAAGAGGATGCTAGACCAATTAAGTAGCATCCATATAGATTAAATCCACACTATAAAGAAAAAGTTAAGGATGAGATCGATAAGATGCTAGCGGTAGGCATCATTGATCCCATAGTAGAGAGCGAATGGGTTAGTCCCATGGTCGTGAAAGAGAAGAAAACCAAAGGAGACATCAGGATCTGTGTTGACTTGCGTAAACTCAACGATGCATTACTTCATGATCCATTTCCAACACCTTTCACTGATGAAGTGTTAGACAATGTGGGAGGACAGGAGGTCTACTCCTTCACCGATGGATTTTTAGGCTATCACCAGATCAGGATCCATCCAGAAGATCGATCTAAGACCACTTTTGCAATAGAATGGGGCTCATTCCAATATACAGTAATGCCCTTTGGTCTTAAGAATGCACCAGCTATCTTTTCTAGAGTAGTAGTTGCTGTATTTAAAGAGTACATCCATAAATTATTAGAAGTTTATTTTGATGATTGGACTGTATTTGGAGTAATTGACAAGCACATAGGAGATTTAAGAGTGATGTTAGAGAAATGTAGGCAGTACCAGATTTCTCTGAACTTGAAAAAATGTATATTCTGTGCGCCATTTAGTATTTTGTTGGGTCACATTGTTTGTAGGAAAGGCTTGATGGTAGATCCCGCAAAGATTGCCATCATTGTAAATCTTCCAGCACCCAACTCAGTCAAACAATTGAGAATACTACTTGGTCATACCGGGTACTACAAAAAATTTATCAAGGGATACGCAAATATTACAGCACCGATGGAAAAACTGTTAAAGAAAGATGTAAAATTCCTATGGAATGAGGAATGTCAGCAGAGTCTAGACACACTTAAAGAGAAGATGGTTACAGCACCCATCTTAGTATTTCCAGACTGGACTAAGCCATTTCATGTACATGTGGATGCATCTGGCATCGCACTCGGGATTGTTTTAACGAAACCAGGAGAAGGAGGTATCGATCATCCTATCACATACTCAAGCAAAAAGATATCGATGATAGAAAAAAACTACACCACTACGGAAAGAGAAGGCTTAGCTATGGTGTACGTGATACAGAAGTTCAAGCACTACCTTTTGGGTGCCTCATTAAAGATGTTTACTGACCATTCTACTTTGAAGTACTTGGTCAATAAGCCAGTGTTAGGGGGATGAATCTGCAGATGGTTACTCCTATTCCAGGAGTATGATTTTGAAATTATTGTCAAACCAGGGAAATTAAATGCCGGACCAGATCATCTATCGCGGATTGACTCAGGAGAAGAGCCAAGTAATCTAGAGGACAATTTTCCAGATGCGCAGTTGTTTTCTATTGAGATCACAGATGAGTACTATGCTGATATCATTCACTTTCTCACTACAGGATGGGCACCTGATGAGTTTACCAAGCATCAAAAGAGGCAGTTGGTTGTTAAAGCAGTAGACTTCACCCTGAGCATGGGATAGTTATACAAGTTAGGTCCAGATGAAGTCCTACGCAGATGTGTGATGCCGCATGAAAAAGAGGCCATTATCGGAGAAGCACATTCTGGTACCGCAGGAGGTCATTTCGCAGGAAAGCTGACTGCGCAGAAAATCCTGACCGCAGGATTATGGTGGCCTACTTTACATAAGGATACTAAGGAATTTTGTAGATGCTGCGATATCTGCCAGAGGGTAGGAAAACCTTCATGGAGAGATGAAATGTCACTACGGCCACAGATTACGCTGCGCGCATTTGACAAGTAGGCTATAGACTTTGTGGGTCCTATCAACCCACTAGGAAAACGAACTGGTGCAAGATACATCATCACAGGAATAGAATAACTCACCAGATGGGCAGAGGCTAAAGCAGTAAGGAATTGTGATGCTGCTGTAGCTACACAGTTCCTCTTTGAGAACATTATCAGTAGATTTGGATGTCTAGTAATTTTCATGAGCGATCAAGGCACCCATTTCTTGAACCACACTATTGAGGCCTTGATGGAAGAATTCTAGATATAGCACCATAAGAGCACGCCCTACCACCCACAAGATAATGGTACGGTGGAGGCCTTTAACAAGATTCTAGAAAACACTCTTACTAAGATCTGCAACAGCCAAAGGAATGATTGGGACCTCAGGGTTAATGTTGTGTTATGGGCGTATAGGACAACATGTAAGAAACTTACAGGACGTACACCTTTTAGCTTGGTGTATGGACAAGAGGCTATTATGCCTATGGAGTATATTATGCCCAGTCTAAGAATTGCTTAGATCACCAGGATGGTTGATACAGACACGGTGCATGAAAGGCTAACGCAGCTGCTTGCCTTAGAGGAAGACAGATTCATTGCCGGATTCCATCAGAAAGTGCAGAAGGCACGAGAAAAAGCTTGGCATGACAGACACATTAAGAGTAAGGCTCTTCAGATCGGAGACCTAGTACTCCTTTATGACAGTAAATTTATTAAGTTTCCAGGGAAGTTCAAGACGCATTGGTTGGGGCCATACCAGATTCAACGACTTACAGAGGGAGGATCCGTTCAGCTCAGCAAACTGAATGGGGAGCTTCTTCCCACATTGATTAATGGTAGTAGGCTTAAGCTTTACAGTGCTAGCCACTCCATATCCCAGCCTTAACTCAAATAGTTATGAGGGTGCAGATTTCCAGTGTAGTTGAAAGGAGGCATCGCACCGGGAATTAGTCTACACCAGCAGGTATTCTAAGTATAAGGAATCGCATAAGGATGGTTCATTTTGCGCAAGACATTGAGCGGCTTGGAAAAAAAAAAAAACTGTTTAAAGTTTGTTTTGAGCAGGTGATGCGATGTGGCATCGCAGCAACGCGATGTTTCTCCATGCCACGTATCCAGTTTGAAAAATGACAGAGGGCCAATCAAGTCGCCTTCTGACAGGCAGTTCATGAAGAAATGATCGGTATACCTTACAGTAGATTTGGCAACAACATATTAAATTTTCTAGATTTGGAAATTCTTTGACGAGATCGGTGCCTGCACATAGGGTTCAAGGGAAATTTGATCAGATTTTAGCATTTAATGAGGATTGAAATGACGGGTGTGGTCTTGTCCATGCATTAGTACCACCGATGGGTTCATCCTAGATGACCATTGCATTCGGGATTATAGCCTTCAGCATAAAAGCAGAGATCATTCATTCAAGATGGTTACTTTTGCGAGAGCCGAGAGTTATAGAGTAAACTGTTAAGTGTTCCCTGTGCAAAGCTAATTTTGTTACAAAGTTCTGTGATTTCCCTATTTCGCAGCCATTGCCAATCCAAAGTATTCCACCGAGTGGGTTTTGTCCGAGGAGGAACCTATAGAAGCGATTTTGGAAAGGTTCGAACATGTAGGCCTTGTGTTCGCTATGGTGACACCACCCAAGAGTATGAAACTAGGTTCATCACAGGTCAGACAGCTACCAAGGATGAGGAGTCAAGCTCAGACAGTAGATGAGTCCAGTCTCGAACAGCGAAAAAGAAAAAGGAGGAAAGTAAAAGTGAGAAACAGAAAGAGAAGACCAACTCGGATGGCTGTGCGCGTGGAGTTTCCCAGAAGATCTCACGGAAAGAAAAAAGGACCAAGAAACAAGAATCCGAGATGCAGAAAAACAAAAGGAAAAAGGAAAGGAACAAAGGTTCTCGAAATGGAATTCAAGGCCTTTATAGTTGATACGAAAGGATCCAAACTGAATGAAATATTTGAGAAGGCTAGAGGATACAGATTTTCCTTGTGATAAAAGTTCTAACGCAGATAAAGAGGAAAGGATATCTGTGGAAGGCTTCTCAAAAGCTTAAGATCCCTAAGGTCTCACAAGCGACAAGAGAGAGAGCATGGCAATGAGGGAAGGAAAGATAAGAGATCCCAACGAACTAAGTTACAGAACCTATGGAGAATGAAGTCATAGGACTTTGGCAGAAACTTACAAAGAATTCACAGGAAGCCAAGGAGAAGCTACAGCAAGAGAAGCCCACTGGTAGTGGCTCGAGGACAAGCCACAAGTAAGTGTTAGGGGACTGTTGGAGTAGAACCCCGCAGCTACAGGAAAAGATACCATTTTGGTGGATAGATAGTTTTGGCAAAGATGAAGAGATAAGGTAAAGATACGATGCCGTAGCATGTTTCTAGCTGCAGAGCAGAGTTGGAAACTATGACTACCAAGGCAGAGAAGTCAAAGAAGACAACAGTACCTGAGCAGCTGAGAAGAGAGAGCTCACCCACTGCATTGAAGGTAGCGACAGAAGATAGGAGGGCTCAGCTACCCTCATAAAGGAAAAGGAGCAACGAGGCCGAGGTATTGAAGACGAAGGACAGAAAAGGGAAGCGATGCACAGTACCCATGGTCAGCGCCGGGAAGCATGGAAGACTGCAGAGAGTAGTGGTGTGATGGAAAGTGGCTACCCCAAGTACAGATATGCCGACTGTCACTAGTTAGGGTTTTGGGTTATTGTTGGGACAGGCCCACAGTGTTGTAATGGAGAGACCTTCGGGAGGCCTATAAAGGGATGTATTTTGTATTGTAAAAGGGTTGGGAAAGTTAGACAAGTAGAAATTTTAGACAGTTGTATTATAGAAGCTAAGCTCTAGTTCTGTTATCAGAAGTAGTTATCTTACTGTAACCAGTAGCCAGCTCATTGAGCACGTATGTAAAAATACACAGGGATTGACAGAGAGAGAGAGAGAGAGAGAGAATATTGTAAGAAGGCAATATAGAGATAGAGAAGAGATCTAGGAGAGAAGGGCTCTAGGCAGTGAGTGTGGAGTTACCCAGAAGATCACTAGCTGCATATGCAGTGCAGCAGAACTGTGTACTCTCTCAAGATATAATCAAACACAGTTATGTGAATGTAGCTTCTACCCTGGAAGTGAACCACGTAAAATCAGATTGTTATGTGATTGATTCATGTGATTGTATTTACTTGTTGTATCTATCACTCATTACTTGAACTTTGCTTACAGTTAAATGTATGTATGTGTTATTCAGTTCACAGCATTATAGAAGGATAAATGCATGTTGAAGTCTTTAAGTATTATGTATAAGAGTTTGTCTATGTTTCACTCAAGACAGTTAAGAGTCACAGTATAAAGCAGCCTTGTATGTTGAGTCCCATAAGTCGAACACAAGTAACGCTAGGTACGCTGAGTCGTAGTGGTAGGATATCACAGGGAGGCGATATCGCACCATCATATGAGCTGTGGTGTGCGGTACCATAGGTTAAGGATCGAGCGTAGGAGAGAGTCACGTGTTTCCTAGGATGCGGCGATGTGATAAGGGCTAGAGTCATCGCGAGTAAGAGGAAACTGCGCATCGCAGAGAGAAAGAAACCTCGTGGGCTAAGAAGAGCTGTGAGGCGCACACAGGATGCTATAGAACCTGGTCAAAGACACTTGATTCTTTGGCCAACCCATTAGAATCACTTTGGGTGAGACTTCAGGCCACTCTGCGGTCTATCGCCGAAAGGGCCAGTGAGCTAGGGGTGTTGTTGGTACATTACAGTAAACCCGGGTCTGCCCATAGCGACCAACAATCCCAGAATACCCCAGAGGGTGATGACTGGGTAGAGGAGGAAGGGGGTAGAAATATGGTTGTTTTTAATTTACTTTTAGTTATACTAATTCATTTTATTAAGCCTTAATGGTTGATTAAGCATATACACATTGTTCATGGATTTATTTGTAGAAAATGAAAATTGGAATTAAAAGAGACCTGCAATGCTGGATAAAGGTGGATGGGATGCACCGACAGTCCTCTGAAACTGAAAATTACTGTTAATTAAACTCAAACACAACTTCTGTGTGACAGGCCGCACATTTCTGACTAAATCTAGCGAGGGGGCGACGAGATTTTTCCAGAAATGAGTGAGGGGGACGCACAAAATGCGAAAATAGTCACAACTTGAGCTCCTGGGCTGAAGTCGAGCCTATCTGAGGATTAAGTGCACCCTAGGTGCGCTTTTCTGGGGATTAAGTGAGCCCCAGTCTCACCTTTTCCCCCGATAAGAGCGAAGTGCTCCGGAAAGGGGTGTTTTGGTGATGTAGGGTCATATCTGGCCAACAGTAACTGGTACTGGGGCTAGTCTGACTCGGCTCAGCCTAGCAGAGGCTTTGACACTGAGTAAAATAGAAAATAAAGTAGATTTAAACATATCTAAACTAATATTTTTGGAAACTAGGGTAAAACTGAAAAAAACTTAAAAACTTGAAATTTTTGCCTAGGGATCCCATGGGATCTCCCCAACAGAGTCACCAAAGCTATAGTGAGAATTTCTCCTCACTACAGGGGGAGGAATGGATCCCTTGTTCCTATAGGGCACAAGGGTAGGTTCCTACCCTATGAAAACAGTAAAAAATGGAATGGAAAATGCAAATAAACAGAGCTGCAAATTGAAACTTGTAACACCCCGATTTTGACCTCGTTGCATTAAACGTACATGATGTATATATTGGAATGAATCATGGTGTGGAGCTAAAGGAAAAATCCCTTCCATCGATTTAATTGTGTTATTTTTCAGCAAATGGAATCGTTGCCAATGGTCTATCGTGGTATACGGCATATATTAAGTTTTGTAATCATCTAAATATGCATCTTTAACTAAAATGAACCCCGACCAGCTATGTTCATGGAAACTAAATTGAGAAGGGGCATGATTTTCACAAGGATAAGGGTGGGGGATGTCAAACCTTGGGCAATGGGGGAAAAATCCATGTGTCACCTTCCCTTTTCTTACCCAACTACAACCATTGAAAATTGCTGCTATTAGTTGGGGCAGTTATCGCTGGGAGTGGAGTGTGGTAGGACTGTCAATCCTTTCCCACACACACACTCCACCAGCGGATTGAACCTCACGATGGGCAGAAGAATGAATACGCTCCTCATTCCACTCACTCCACTATGCCATTCCTTCCCTTGTCTACTCATCCTCACACAGGGATGGTAGTCTGCGCATTCTCACGCATAGACATCTTTCCTGTTTGGTCTTACGCAACCAGGAGGGAGGAGCCGTCTCCACTATCATTCACATTTTCCACACAGAGGAATCAAGAGTGTTTCAATCCGTATTTGGGATTTGGTGTGAATCTTCTCTCACGCACTGGGTTCTATGTTGTTGTTACTCACGCAGCAAGCTGGGAGCCGTTCGGTCACTATCACCCATGATTTTTATTGTGGAGAACCATTTTTACGCTCAGGGACTATGTGTAAGTTTTCCCTACCGACTTGTGGCTCGTGCATATGTTTTTCCCTCTATATTTTTGGGTCTAGTGCAAGTTTCCCTCACGCACAGTTTGGGAGACTGTATTTTTCTTCCCCAGTGTGGTCTGTGTAAGTTTTCCCGGTGACTTCGTGGTCCAGGATGGACTATTGTTTCCCCATGTCGTGAGTTGTGTTTACTGATACATTTTGGGACTATTGTAATTCGCTTGGGAGTCATTTTGTCCATGATAGGGCCAAGAACGACTCAGGAGTCATTTCCCTGTTTAAGCTATAACTGCTGATTGATTGCATGCATGCAATGGTTGGTTTTCAGACTGCACTGGGAGCAGGGATGGGGGCTTTGTTTGCTTGATAAACCTGGTGTGTTTGGAAACCACACAGATAGAGCTAGAGGGTTGGCTTTCTTCTCCACAACCCTTGAATAACACTGGAAGGGAAGTCAGGGCCTAAGGGACTGTGTAATAGAGAAGGGACTGATTCCTTGTGTTGGGTGTGTGTGGGTGTCTTAGAAGTCAGGCTAGTTCTAGTGTAGGTGTCCCTAGCTCTGTAATAAGCTCACCAGCTTAGCATTTAGCCTTTCCCAACTCCTAGATGGCCTGATAAACCTGACCATGTTTGCTTGGCTATCTTGTTTATGGCCTGATAAACCCAACTGTGTTGCCTTGGCTGTGTTTTGTGTATCCTTGGCTATGTGTAAGCCTACTTGTTCCTTATTCCTTGGAGAATCATGCCCAACTCTGGGGTGGTAGCGTTGCTGAGATATTAAGGAGCACGCTGGCCTATGGTTGGGTGGAATGTTGCAGCGACGTAGCTGGTTTTGGAACGAGTTCTTCATAAGATAAGTAATCTTGTCCATTTTACTCCTGCAATCATTTTACTGTTAATGAATATGCGAACATGTTGAATGCTTGTATGAATGTATGTTGCTTCTACTGTGTATGATAAATAATTGTATCAGTGTATGTTCTACTTCAATTCATTTTGTTTTCAGCATTTCCATTTTTATGAATGCGCATGTTCATGGGGCTGGATGCTCGGATGGTTAAGGCCATGGTAGTGTCCTCTTCACTAGTCGAAGGGTCGGGGATGTTACAGTGTGGTATCAAAGCTCATGTTGTAGCATGAGCCTGAATGGGCCATGAAATATGCAGTGACAGAGGCAGGATTTTTTTCTACCCAGCAGAGATCAGGAAATTTTGGACAGAAGAACCTCAATCTTCAAAAATTTTCTAAGTGCTGGAAACATCGGCACATCGAAAGACCTAGTGGAAAGTTCTTCTGATGTAGTGGAGCACTTAGTGGGAAGGCCACCCGATGGCTGGTGTGGCGGAAGATAGAGGAGAGGGAAATTTAGAAAATTTTCCAAGTGTTTTGGCTATCGGCACATCGGAACACCTAGATAGATGGATCGTTGATACTTAGCCAAGTGAGCGCCACCATTGTGGATGGCTATACCACTATGCTCCCGATGGGTAAGGCCTCCGACCACCGACACAGTAAAGAAATTTCAAAATTTTTCTAAGTAACGAAAACATTGGCCACCGGAAGAAGAAAGTGGTTCATGCTCCCGCCATTTCGGAAGCCTAGAGCACTAGCCTTCTGACGAGAAGAGACTGTCGATACCGATCAGGTTATGCCTCAGCAGATTGGACTGCCGTTACGGCTACTGATGGAACTATTTCACCAATGAAAATAAGATAATTGAGCCGATCAAATGACGAAAAGGAAGACTACAGGGAAAATTTCAAAAATTTCTCTAAGTCCTGGAATCGTCGGGCATCGGTGATGGTTAGTTGAACACATTTCCAACGCCTAGTTAATTCAGTTGCCGATGAGCTACATCGGATGAAGTTAGTGGATTAAACATCTGCCATTGCGGCCATCTAATGGAATACCCTTCTGAAGGTTAGAGGCTTTGACTGTCGAATAGTGGATAGAGCTTTCGACAATCAATGAGTTTATGGTCCGTGGAACCGCAGTGGGATCACTACCCGCCATTGCGGCTATTTAGTGGACTGTCCTTCCGATGAACAGTGCACTCGACCATCGATACATCAAAAGAAGCTAGTTGTTTTGACTACCGAAATGTTGGAATGTTAGTTGGGATGAGACCCGATCCTGTACAAGGAAATTTTGAGGTTTTTTGTGGGATTTCCTAGCAAAATTCGACTGTTTTTTAGTGGAAATTTTTAGTGGTTTTTCAGTGGATTTTCAGGGATAAGGAGGAGGAAGTGGCAATGATCTTATGTGCCAGATTATGCAAAAATCATAGATTTACATAAAAAAAAAACGAGGGCGCTTCCCTCGACCCGCCCTAAGGGGGAAAGCCCCCTTGACCCCCGTCGTTCCCCTCAAACAGACGTTCTTTGATGAAGAAAATCTTGTGTTTGGGAAAATTTGTTATTTTATGATTATTCCAGGAGAAGGTAAGTAATTCTGATTTGTATCAATGTCATGAATCTAACAATTGTGTTACTAACACATTTGCAGAATCATAATCACCTTCAAGGGTAGTATTCCAGGTAGTGCAGTTTGGTAAGTAAGTTGCGGTTTAGTTATGAGAACCCATGATGGATATGATGCTTAGGATTCTTACGAGCATGCACATGATGCCATGGGAGAAAATGTCTGTAATGGAAAGAATGACATAGAGTCTAATGGAAGGATATTCCAAGAGAAGAAATTCTAGTGGATCATCTGACTCTGAAGAATCCAGCAGGGATTCAAGTTCTTCTTCTCATAAAATAAAAAGAAAGAGACACCATATGGATCGCTCTCGGGATGAATTTAAGAAAGCTAAACCTCCTACATTTGATGGTGAGGTAAAGACTGGACAAGAGGCTGAAGCTTGGCTTCTTGGAATAAAGAAGTACTTTCAAGTGCATGACTATTCAGGAAACATGAAGGCAAGAGTTGCAATATTCAATCTAAACAGAAGAGCATCCATTTGGTGGGAACACTTCAAGCAAGTAAAGAGGATCAGTGAAAGGAAACTTAAGTGGAAACAATTCAAGAATTATTTCAAGTAGAAATACTTCTCTGACATGTATTATGATGACAAGATTAAGGAGTTCCATGAGCTGAGATTGGGACAGCGGACCATGGAATAATATGCAAATAAGTTTTTGGAGCTATTGAGGTATGTTCGGTACATCAGAAATGAAAAAGTGAAGGTCTAGCATTTTCTGAGTGGATTATCTCAGTCTTACAAAGATAGAATTGAGTTTTATGAACCTAGAACTCTCGAAGAAGCAATAAGGAAGGCTAAGTATTGCTATGAGAAAAGCAAAGGTAAATCGGATTACCATAAGGCATGGAAGGACACAAAGAATGAGAAGTTTGACCAAAGAAAGAAAGGTTTCAAACCTTCTAACTTCAGGAATCAACAGAAGCAGCCATCTCAAGCTGTGAGTAAGCCAGTTGGACTGATAGGAGAAAAGCCTAAGGATCCACAACAGAATAGAGGGCCACTCCAATGTTGGAAATGTGGAGGACCCCACATGCACAAGAATTGTCCACTCAATAATGAGAGTGCAAGGCCAGCTTACAACATTCAAGAAGCAAAATTAGTGGGTCAAGTAGCAAGGGCCATCCCTAGGATTTATGCAGCACTGGAGGACCGTCAAGCAGATCACCAGTCAACTATGGTTGAAGTAGCTGGTAATATTGTTGGACAATATATTTCTATTTTGATTGACCCTGGTTCTACTCACAGTTACATTACTCCCAGAGTAGTGGAGATTTGTGCTTTTAAGAAGGTAAAGCATAGAAAATATTGGTTATTTCAACTAGCCACTAGAACTAAGAGAAAGGTCAATGAAGTGGTAGAGAAATTTCCATTGGTCATGAATGGATTGGTCACTTGTGTTGATCTGAATGTTCTACCACTTGGTTCCTATGATGTTCTCATTGGAATGGATTGGTTACAAGCTCACAGGGTAAATCTTGACTGTTACAATAAGACTTTCGAATGCATGAATGAAGAAGGGAACCTAGTAGTTCTGAAAGGTATTCCAAAGGTTATTTTAGTACGTTAGGTTTCAACAAATGCAGTTAAAGAAGTTCTGTAGGAAGGATTTCCAGTTGTATGCAGCTCATATTTTGGAAGCATCAGGAGATGAAACTCCTAGGTTGGAGGACTATCAGGTGTTACAGGAATTCAGGGATGTGTTTCCTGATGAGATTCCAGGGCTTCGTCCAAAGCGGGACATTGATTTCACAATTGAACTTGTGCCAGGAGCAGCACCAGTGTCCAAGGCACCCTACAGGATGAGTACACCGAAGATGCTAGAGTTGAAGATGCAACTGCAAGAGTTGTTAGAAAAGAAGTATATCCGGATGAGTGTGTCTCCTTCGGGGGCACCAGTTCTGTTTGTAAAGAAGAAAGATGGTACACTCAGGTTATGTATTGATTACAGACAACTGAACAAGGTTACTGTGAAGAATAAATATCCTTTGCCTAGGATTGATGACCTCTTTGATCAAATGAGAGGAGCAAAGGTATTTTCCAAGATTGACTTGATGTTTGGTTACCATCAGGTGAGAATCAAGGATGAATACATTCATAAGACAGCCTTCAGAACAAGGTATGGACATTATGAGTTTGTAGTGGTACCATTTGGTCTCACAAATGCACCAACTACATTTATGTGCCTTATGAATAGTATCTTCAGTAGATATTTGGACAAGTTTGTTCTTGTTTTCCTTGATGACATTCTTGTTTATTCTAGGAATGAGGAAGAGCATGAAGCGCATTTGAGATTGACATTGCAATTGCTCAAGGAGCATCAATTGTATGCAAAACTGAGAAAGTGTGACTTCTACAGAGATAGAATTTAGTATTTGGGTCACATTATCTCAAAGGAGGGTATATCTGTGGACCTTGAAAAGATTGAATCCATTATGAATTGGTCTACTCCAAGAAATGTGACAGATGTAAGATATTTTATGGGACTTGCAGGATACTACTGGAGATTCATTGAGGGATTCTCCAAAGTTTCACATGCCATCACTTCTTTGCAAAAGAAGGGGATGAAGTTCGAATGGACACCGAGGTGTGAAGAAAGCTTCCAGCAATTGAAAAATATTCTCACCAGTGCACCCATATTGAAGGTTGCAGATCCAGAGAAAGACTTTGTGGTGTGTACCGATGCATGCAGACAAGGGCTTGGAGGAGTCCTTATGTAGTACAACCATGTGATATGTTATGAGTCAAGAAAGATGAAGGAGCATGAGAAGAACTATGCCACTCATGATCTAGAGCTTGCAACCATAGTACATGCTCTCAATATGTGGAGGCATTACTTGATGGGTAGAAGATTCGAGCTCAGGATAGACCATTGTGGTCTGAAGTATTTGTTTGATTAGCCTACTCTGAATGCTAGGCAATCAAGATGGCTGGAATTTTTATGTGAGTTTGATTTTGAAATCAAGCACATAAAAGGAAAATAAAACAAAGTGGCTGATGCAATCAATAGAAAGGTGCAAGAAATGCATGTGGCATCTCTTAGTATTTTCCAATCAGATTTGAGGCAGCAGATTGTTAGCCATGCTGCTGGAGATGAATTGTATGAGTAGGTAAAAGACAAATTGCAACAACAAAGTCTTGAGAAGAGATATGAGGGATATAAATTGGAAGAAGATGGAATTCTCACTTATAGAGGTAGAATTTATATTCTAGATGTAGCATATTTGAGGAGAGTTGTCATGGATGAAATCCATCAAGCTCCGTATTCTAGTCACCCAGGATATCAGAGGACAATTGCTACAGCCAGGAAGCAGTACTTCTGGCCAGGAATGAAAAGGGTTATGGCTGAGTACATTTCGAGGTGTATCAAATGTCAACAGGTAAAGGTTGACCATCAACACCCTGCAGGTTTGTTGCAACCTTTGCCAGTTCCGGAATGGAAATGGGAAGTTATTTCCATGGATTTTATCACAGGATTGCCGATGACTTGGAGACAACATGATTCCATCATGGTCGTGGTGGACAAGTTGACAAAGGCAATGCATTTTATACTGGTTAAGTCTATGCATAAGATATATGACATTGCAAAGATCTTCATGAAGGATCTTTTCAAATTGCATGGATTTCCTAAGGCAATAGTCTCTGACAGAGATGTCAAGTTTACTTCCAACTTTTGGAAGGGGTTGTTTGTAGATTTGGGTACAAAGCTAAACTTCAGCATTGCATACCATCCTCAGACAGATGGGTAGACAAAGAGAGTCAATCAGGTACTTGAAGACATGCTTTGCATGTATGTAGTGGACAAACCAACCGGGGGGGATATTACTTACACTTTGTAGAGTTTGCTTATAAAAATGGATAGCAGGCATCCTTGGGGATGAGTCTGTATGAAGCTTTGTATGGAAGAAGGTGTAGGACACCAGTGACTTGGGATAACCCAGTGAACAGGGTTGTGCTTGGGCCATAATTGCTCAAGAAAATGGAGCAATAGGTTGTAAAGATCAGGCAGAATCTAAAAGCAGCATAGGACAGATAGAAAAGCTATGCAGATAAGCATAGGGTGAACAGGGAGTTCAATGTTGGGGATCATGTTTACCTCAGAGTGAGGGCAAGGAAGAGTTCCTTGAAGCTTGGAAGTTGTGCCAAGCTGTCACCTAGATATTATGGGTTGTTTGAAGTGCTTGAGAGAATAGGGCCTGTTGCATATAGACTTGCATTTCCTACTAGCACTAGGGCTCATAATTTTTTTCATGTTTCTTTGCTTAAGAGATATGTACATGATCCTAACCATGTGATAAATTGGGATGTGATTTAGGTGGAACCCGAGGGAGAGTTCTGAATCAAGTCAATGCGCATCCTCAACAGGAAGGTCACAATGCTCCAGAACCAAGCCATAGGTCAGGTAAAGGTGCAATAGAAGCACTACGGACCTGAAGAGGCTATGTGGGAGCTGGAGGATGCCATGCGATTGGCACATCCATTTTTGTTCAAATCTATGGAACACTGAGGTGATATCAGTGTAGCATTTTGTTCAATTTTGTAAAGCACTGAGGACAGTGCTATTGAAGGGGGAGGGGAATGTAACACCCCGGTTTTGACCCCGTTGCATTAAACATACATGATGTATATATTGTAATGAATCATGGTGTGGAGCTAAAAGAAAAAGCCCCGCCATCGATTTAATTGTGTTAAGTTTCGACGAACGGAATCATTATCGATGGTCTATCGTGGTATATGGCGTATATTAAGTTTTGTAATCATGTAAATATGCATCTTTAATTAAAATGAACCTCGACCAGCTATGTTCGTGGCAACTAAATTGAGAAGGGGCATGATTTTCACAAGGATAAGGGTGGGGTATGTCAAACCTTGGGCAATGGGGGAAAAATCCATGTGTCACCTTCCCTTTTCTTTCCCAACTACCACCATTGAAAACTGTTGCTGTTAGTTGGGGCAGTTATGGCTGGGAGTGGAGTGTGGCAAGACTGTTAGTCCTTTCCCACACGTACACTCCACCAGCGGATTGAAACTCACGATGGGCAGAAGAATGACTATGCTCCTCATTCCACTCACTCCACTACGCCATTCCTTCCCTTGTTTGTTCATCCTCACGTAGGGATGGTAGTTTTCTCAATCTCACACACAGGCATCTTTCCTATTTGGTCTTATGCAGCCAAGAGGGAGGAGCCATCTCCACTGTCATTCACATTTTCCACACAGAGGAATCGAGTGTGTTTCAATCCGTATTTGGGATTTGGTGTGAATCTTCTCTCACGCACTGGGTTCTGTGTTGTTGTTACTCATGCAGCAAGTTGGGAGCTGTTCAGTCACTATCACCCATGATTTTTCCTATGGAGAACCATTTTTACGCTCAGGGACTGTGTGTAAGTTTTCTGTACCAACTTGTGGCTCGTGCATATGTTTTTCCCTCTATATTTTTGGGTCTGGTGCAAGTTTCCCTCACGCACAGGTTGGGAGACTGTATTTTTCTACCCTAATGTGGTTTGTGTAAGTTTTCCCGGTGACTTCGTGGTCCAGGATGGACTGTTGTTTCCCCAAGTCATGAGTTGTGTTTACTAATACATTTTGGGAATACTGTAATTCTCTTGGGAGTCATTTTGGCTACGATAGGGCCAAGAATGACTCAGGAGTCATTTCCCTGTTTACTCTGTAACTGCTGATTGATTGCATGCGTGCAATGGTTGGTCTCTGAACTGCGTTGGGAGCAGGGATGGGGGCTTGGTTTGCTTGATAAACCTGGTGTGTTTGGAAACCACACAGACAGAGGTAGAAGGTTGGATTTCTTCTCCACAACCCCTGAATAGCACTGGAAGGGAAGTCAGGGCCTGAGGGAATGTGTAGTAGAGAAGGGACTGATTCCTTATGTTGGGTGTGTGTGGGTGTCTTAGAAGTCAGGCTAGTTCTGGTGTAGATGTCCCTATCTCTGTAATGAGCTCACCAGCTTAGCATTTATCCTTTCCCAACTCATGGATGGCCTGATAAACCTGACCATGTTGGCTTCGTTGTCTTGTTGATGGCCTGATAAACCCAACTGTGTTGGCTTGGCTGTGTTTTGTGTACCCTTGGCTATGTGTAAGCCTACTTGTTCCTTATTCCTTGGAGAATCATGCCCAGCTTGGGAGTGGTAGCATTGCTGAGAGATTAAGGAGAACGATGGCCTATGGTTGGGTGGAACTTTGCAGTGACGTAGCTGGTTGCGGAACGAGTTCTTCATAAGATAAGTAATCTTGTCCATTTTAGTCTTGCAATCATTTTACTATTAATGAATATGGAGAACATGTTGAATGCTTGTATGAATGTATGTTGCTTCCGCTGTGTATGATAAATAATTGTATCTGTGTATGTTCTACTTCAATGCAAATTGTTTTCAGCATTTCCATTTTTATGAATGTGCATGTTCATGGGGTTGGATGCCCAGATGGCTACAATATTAAGCTGGACCTAATAGCTAATGACAGAAAATAAAGAAGAGGAGATGGAGCATTTTTGAACCCCTCTGCACACAGTAGGTTAGGGTTCTACCTCCAAAACCTGCAAAATAAACCTAAGCTACCATGGAGAAAACCTGCAAACAATATCAATGAAAAACCTGCAAATAGAGATGAGGGTTAGAAAATAAAAACAATAAGACAAACATAAGAAGAGATTATACCTCACTTAGGTGGAAATGGGCCACCATGCCCTAGCTCATGGGAGCACCTCTCTCTTGGTTGGGGAGGAATGGCTTGATGAGATGGAGATGAAGGAGAGGGAAAGTGGGTGGTTTGAGAGCAAGAGGTCTCAAAGCATCCACGAGTAGCATAACAGTATGCAAAGGGAGGAGTGTTTTGAGAGTGACCCCCCACCCTCCTTTTATAGTTTTTCCAAGGGTTTTTTGGGTTTTAAGTGCTTGGTTAGGGATTTAGCCCCTTTTTTGGGCCTTTAGCCCCTTCCACCCTAACTTTAGCCCCTTTCATGGTTTTAGCCCCTTTTTGAGGGCTTTAGCTCCTTGGGGGCTATTTTGGGCTCTTTTTTGGGGTTTGTAGCCCTTTTCTTCATCCTTGGGCTCTTTTGGAGGTGTGGGGGTCAAATGGAAGGTCTTATGGAGTGAAATGAGTGTTGTGAGATGGTGTCCTTGGGTGGTGTAGGCCATTCAGAGCTGTGTGGGGGATTTTTGGGTTAAAAACAACCACAACAACAGTTCGTGCTGCAACCACAATATAACCAGATGCAGATGGCTCCCATGCACCAACAGTACATTCAACCAATGCATTGTTTTTAGGAGCATCCGAATCCCCCACAAAAATAATAGACTGAGCCATAGTACCAGCAATAAGGAGGATTCTGAGGTCATGGAGGAGGTTTTAGTCAAGGAGGAGGATGAGGTTGCGGACCAGTCCAATGTTACAATTGTGGGTTATTTGGACATTACCAAAGAAATTTTCCATCGTTGCAAGAACAGTGTACATATTCTACCGCAATTGATTACATGGTTTAGAATTGTCCAAAATTTATTGGAAGATGGCAGGCGAGAAACGTTCCACAGTTGGAAAATCAGAATCAGTCGCAAGCTCAGACCCATAACCAATTGCAGAACCAGAATCAGTTGCAAAATCAGGTGCAAAATCAAATTCCACTTTAGAATCAGAGCATGAATCATCCTATGAATTCTCCATTGAATTAGAATCCACCGCTGAACCAGAACCCATCGGTGAACCACATTCAGGGGTCGACAGTTGCGACAATCTCAGCAGAGACCATAATGGAGGATGTCAATGTTTCTATTGTCACTCATTGAGTTGCGACGACCAGAGAAGATGGCCCTCGTCCGTAGGTTCAATTGGCTAGGAAGAAGAAGGCACCATTTGATATCGCTACTTAAAGAGATACATTCTTTGAAGCTCGGGATATGATTGGAAGAAATCCTGGTAAGTCACATGTTTATGAAATACCCTCTGCTTTTGATTCCTCATTGGAGGAAGGACCATCATGGAAGTATGGTACCTTGCAATATTTTTTTGAGAGATGCTTGTCACTAGAAAGAGATCCCGATTCTCTTGCCAAGATTGAGAGTATGTTGCATCGACTAAGTAAGGAGCAGAAGGACTCTGCAATGAACTCCTTGCATAAGAAAAATACAGGAAAAGATATGTGCATGAACATTCAAATTGGGGAATATGAAGTAGACTCAGTCATCCTAGATCTTGGCTCGTATGTGAATATTCTGACAAAATAGACATGGAATAAAATGGGGAGGCCAACATTGGGTAGGTCCTCTATGTAGTTGCGCTTGGCTAATCAGGATAAAGTACAACCAATTTGACATGTTTCGAACCTGGTTATGGATGTTGAAGGTATGAATACCTATCTGACTTCAATGCGATTGAAGTTGTCAGTGCTGGAAACTCCTATCCCCCATTTTCTGGGATCTAATGGGCCAACGACCATATGGAAGTGATTAAATTTAAGAAGCGGATGACGACATTTGAGAATCAAGACATCAGAGTCATTTCTCATGTGAATCCAAATGAAGGGAGAATATATATTGAACCAATGAAAGATGAATTTTTCATGGGATGGGATCTTGCTTACAACATTTCTGAAGACTATATCCACCCAATGACCGATGGAGAACTTGGATGGCACAACGCTTGCACTACATCTTCTGATTCTGATGATGCACTAGAACACTAGAAAAATCGCATGCACGAGGTGTCAGTCAAGAAGTGTGGTTTAATCATGCAGTCGTTGCTCTGTGTCATGACTAAGATTGTTGAATTATCGATATATGAGGGACTTCCTAAGCTATCCTCTTTCCTCATGGTGTTTGAAGAAAAATTATCTGCATTGCAGCGATTGTTGGTGCTGGAGGAAGTACTAGAGGATACCCCAACACACTGGTGGGTGACTCACAAGAAGATGATTAATGGATGGGCGCAATGTCTATGGATGATGACAGTTAACTTCAAAAATGCAAAAATATATTAGGCTGGAAGGTACGATGGGTGGAATGACCCCAATAGTCATTTGATAAAAGGTCAGACTCTATAGGAATCACAACCAAAATATGAATGGACACATGCCTTCATTCACACTTTGG
This sequence comes from Pseudotsuga menziesii, assembly GCA_001517045.1. NCBI lineage: Eukaryota > Viridiplantae > Streptophyta > Pinopsida > Pinales > Pinaceae > Pseudotsuga > Pseudotsuga menziesii. The sequence goes on from LPNX010633596.1 coordinate 751,742, forward strand.
ATGAAATGTCAAGGTCATGGTACATATCAGCAGAGTTGGGCAGATAAATAACTATGTGGGAGGAGATGATGGTTTTCTTTGATAATACCTTCATTTTCAAGGATGCCAATCGTGGTGTCCATAATGAACTCCACATCATCTACGATGTGGTGTTAAAGGTAGCACCAGTCGCATATCCAGTGGACCTGTTATCTCCTAAAATAACCAGTCTGTTTTCTTTTATTTTAGGTGATAGGTTTGAGTCAAAAAAATCTTTTATTTTCTCATTACTAAGTCAAAAAATCAAATTTTTTGAGTCTTAATTTCAAAATTTTGAAAAAACAGCTTGTGGTAGTTAACTCTGTTTTGTAGAGACTAGGTTCACTACCAAAAGACCTCAGTTGTGGCAGCCGGGAGAATCGAACTAAGGATCAAGTTCACGCTAGCTGCCAAAAGAGCCCAGTCTTGGCGACTAGAAGGATTAAGCTAAGTTATGATTAGCTGTCAAAAGGGCGTGGATGTCTCATTATTTAAAAATTAAAAAAGGGAGAGCACGTGTCCGTACTCAGTCTCACATCAAACGAGCCTGTGGGTTTTTGCCGCCAAGGAGGAGATCAGAACGCATCTCACACGACCATCATGAAGTTTAATGGCGTTTTACTGCTGAAGGCAAGTCGTGAAACACCGTGTCATTAACTACACAGGATTACGCAGGGGTTTCAAGATATGATACATAGCTCCAGACCATTCGAAGCCGACGGATCCATCATTCACCAGGGGAGCTCATAATGTGAAGCATCTGAAGATCATGTGGAGCTGATCGAATCATCATTGCACACGAAGTTGGGCGATTCCATAGGCGATTACCCGCTAAGCTCATTCAATGGGTATCTTAAGGCATCGCAAACAGGCCCGAGGCTCTTTGTTATATTGTCGCGCAGTTGGAGTTCTGGTTCAAATCCAAGAGTTCCTTTTCATCAAAAAACAAATCACGGTACCTCTTTGCAAAGGCTCGGCTCATGGCCAAAACAGGTTTACCACTCAGAACAGAGCTCGATGGAGTGTGGTACCTTGAGTCTCACCCACAAGTAGCAGAGTACTTCAAGACTTTGCAAGTGTTCGATTATTGTGAAAAGCTCACCAGTTTCAACCAACCACTCGCTGAAGCTTTTGCTCTGAGTTACAATGGAAAGACAGTGAAGTTTGGCCGAGAACAGTTTCATGTGGACGAGGCAGCCATAGCTGAGTGTACAGGCCTCCCCAGGACAGGGCAAAGTTGGTTTAAGACCACTAAGGCCTCAGACATCGAATTCAGGTCATACCTTCTACCAGCTCACAAGGAGACCATTCAGAGAAGAGATTTTCCCATCACTTTCCTCGAACCACAATGGCAAACCTTGTTGAAGGCCATTTTCGTTTATATAACCTGTGAGGGCCGATATCACAGGGTGCTGCATTATCATTTTAAGTTATTAAATCACTTCACAGGAAGGGTAAGTATAAATCTGCCATTTTTCTTTCACAAAACCCTAACGAAAATGGCGAAGCAGGTTCAGGCTAGACCGAGCAAAGTGGCCAGCAGAATCTCCCACCAGGGCCTCGTGACTTTGATAATCAAGGAGCTGTTGAAGAAAAGGGGCATAGATTGGAACTATTTCTTGTTTTGGCATGAGTTCCCTACAGAGCTTGCAAATGAAGGAGCAGTTGTACAGGGTAAAAGCGAAAAGAGCAGCACTCCCAACAAAAGAAAGAGGAGAGCCATCTCTCCTCAAGCTCAAACAGAGTCTCCTTCCTCATCTAGCAAAAAGAGAAGGGCTAAGAAGAAGCTAGTATTTGAACCAGATGAAGGAGCCCCTCAAGGAAGAAATCCTCTAAATCTACCTTACTCAGGATCTGAGTCTGGAGACGAAGGAGATCAAAGAGCAGAGCATCCCATTGAAGGGGATAAAGGTAAAGACCTTCCCTCAGTTAAAACACCTAATCTTAAACCTTCCACACCAGAAACCAGCAAGTCCAATAAACTGCTACAGGAACTTTCCCAAGCAAAACGAGAGGTTCAGCAAGTCAAAATGCAAAACGCGGAGTTTATTGGAAGGAACATGGCGTTGCATGACCGGAGCCAGGAAATTGTCGAGAAATTCAAGAAGACAACAGAAAGGAACGCAATGCTGATAAGGGAAAACGCTAAACTCTACCGCACTCTCAGAATGCTCAGGCTGAAAGTAAGGGAATTGGAGGGAACATAGGTACAACCAGTAATCCCACAAGCACAGCCATCTGGCCTAGACACGTTGGCTGAGGTCGCCACGATCCCTGAAGAAGAAACGCCTGTGGATGCTCAAAAAGAACAACCTATAGAAGCTCATCAAAAGAAGGCTAAACGAGCTATACGAAGGAAGGGACCAGTTGCAAAGAAACCTTGACAATTGAGCATCAGCCTGTGTGGGACAACATCATTTTGTTTCTTTTGAATTTTTGACAGGTTTAAGCTTTTGGCAGCTTAGGCGAGCCCCACTGAGCTCATTAGCTACCAAAAGCACTGACTATTGGCGATTAGCAGCGATGGGGTTTAAAGATTTGAAACGGTTACAGTATTTGGCAGCTTAGGCGAGCCCACCGAGCTCATTAGCTGCCAAAAGAACCGACTTCCGGCAGCTAAGGTATGAAATCGACAGTGCAGTAGATTGCCAAAAGCTGGTTTTAACAGATTACTATGTTTTTTGCCCCCAATATCAATTTTTGTTCATGGAATCGGCATGAGACCAGCGTAAGAGATATATTATGGGACATATTATCCATATCTGAAGAACTTTTGGCGAGATTTTCGGTCAGTAGGGCATCGTTAATAAGTTCAACTTTATTTCAAAGTATGCCACTGAAAGTCGACAGTCACATCTATGATTTCAATGGTTATGCGCCTGCCCAGCACGCCGAGCCTTCGAAGGCCAGCTCCTCTGCATCAAGCACTTGGCACAAATCGAAGAGGATTTACTTAATGATTATCTCCTTGATTTCAGAGATTAGTTCAAAGTCTTTTAAATGTTGTTGTTCAGTTAGCTTTAGTTAATTAAATCAGATCCATGCTTTTAGGATCTGAAGACTACTGTGTAAAGGCTATAAAGCCTGAAAACCAAAATTTTGTAAAGGATCGAGTTGAGAGACTTGGGCCTGTGTCTGCTTGCTAGTCCAATAAAAAAAATCACAGTTTTCTCTGTTGTTGTACTCAGATTTTGTTACCCATTTATTCTGCACTCTGTTGGATGGTCTAGTTTATGCTCACTATTTGATGGAGGAACTTCTTGATGTTTAGTATAGCCATGCATAAGTATGTACTTGGTTTTATAAACCCTGCAGATTTGATGTATTTGGTTGAATGAGCATTATTCTATATGTCTGTTTATTTATTGATCATCTGATTTACAGTTTCTAGAGCACTGGCTTATTAAATTATTTGGGTTAGCAGTCTGTCATTTGTGCCATTCTTGTATTCCTCTCGGTCCATTTATTGAAAGTAAATGNATTGAAATTAAATGAATTCTTAAGTTACCAAGCATACTCAGCCATAACCACTGAGTAGTTTCTTGGAGAGCTAACAGAAAGACTAAGTATACTGGAAATATAAGTTACATTCAGTTCTTTTCTGTGTAAAGTAAATGCATTGCAGATTAAGATTTCGATATTATCAGTAGGGTTGCTATTTTTTTTACATTTTAATAAAAGAAACCAGAAGTTCTAAATATTAGTATTGCTATCATAACTACAGCATACTTTATGAATGTTCTTTTTAAAAGAAATAAACTTTATTTTATATAGGATTGTTTATTTGAAGTTATTAAGAGTATACTTAAATTTTAAACAAAATAAAAGAGATCTTAAATTCAAGATGAGAAATAACACATTATATTAATAATATTCTTATTTACATCTACGAAATAATAAATTCTAAGTAACTATATTTATAGGATATAAAATAAAACATGATGTTA
>LPNX010633596.1:763592-824723 GCA_001517045.1 Pseudotsuga menziesii
GACCCACATGCACATTTCCATATGCAATCGATGATGGAATGTTATAAGGTATATGGTGGACTTGAGGATGATGATGACTTGCAGAATATCAATATTTCAAAAACACAAGGGAGCAAGGATGTCACAGCACCAAATATATCGACCAATCCCATGAGTCATCCGCTGAAGATTAGAAAAGTCAACATTGGGATGGAAGAAAACCCAAAAGTTTCAAGCGTTGGGGACTATTGGGATGAAGATACCATGGAACATATCATGGATCTGCTGCATGAATTTCAAGATCTGTTTCTAAAGAAGTTCTCAAAAATGAAGGGGATACTATAAGCCACATGCAAAACAAGTAAGGCAGAGACCATATTGTCTGAATCCATGATACAAAGAGTGAGTTAAGGACGGAGCTCAACAGGATGCTGGATGCTGGAATCATTGATCTAGTTGAAGATTCAGAATGGATCGGTCCTATGGTGGTCCAAGATAAGAAAATGGTAAAAGTTTGAATTTGTGTCCATATGAGAAAATTGAATGATGCATGTATGCATGATCCATTTCCAACACCATTCACAGATGAAGTACTTGAAGGAGTTGGTGGATAGGAGATCTACTCTTTTACAGGTGGATTTTCTGGTTATCACTAGATAAGTATCAGGAAAGAGGATCAATATAAAATGACATTTCTTACTGAATGGGGTTGCTTCCAGTACACAATGATGCCTTTTGGGTTGAAAAATGCACCTGCGATCTTTTCCTAGGATTTTGTTGCTGCATTCAAATAGTTTATTTAGAATTTTCTTCAAGTTTACATGTACGATTAGACAGTGTATGGTCTGATTAGTGATCACCTGGAAAACCTACGACTAATGTTGGAAAGATGTCGACAGCATCATATTGTGTTGAACTCTACAAAGTGTATCTTTTGCACACCTTTTGGAATATTGTTGGGTCACATTGTTTTCAAGAAAGGACTGTTGGTCAAGCCTACAAATATTGTGCTGTTCTTTAGCTTGATGCCACCTACAAATGTGAATAGTCTTAGAGAGATGCTGGAGCACAACGGATATTATTGAAATTTCATCAAAGGTTATGCTGCGATTACAACCCCTATGGAGAAATTATTAAAGAAAGACATCGGATTTTTTTGGATTCAAGAGTGTCAAGGAAGCTTCAACACACTGAAGGAAAAGATGGATTTGGTTCTAATGCTTGTGTTCCCAAATTGGAACAAGGAGTTTCACGTCCATGTGGATGCATCATCTATTGCGCTAGGAGTGGTGTCCATGCAACCAAAAGAAGGGGATCTAGATCACCTAATTGCTTTCGCTAGTCATAAGTTGTCATTTGATGAGAAAAACTATACAACCACAGAGAGAGAAGGTCTGGTGATGATATATGTGCTACAAAAATTTAAGCATTACCTCTTAGGAGGTCATTTCAAGATGTTTACACACCATTCTGCTTTGAAATACCTAGTCAATAAGCATGTGTTGGGGGGGGGGGGGTATTTTCTGCTGGCTACTTCTCTTCCAAGAATTTAATTTTGAGATAATTGTGAAGCCAGGTCGCTTGAATGCTAACCCTAATAATTTCTCCTGAATTGAGATGGGAGAGGAATCCACACATATTAAAGAAGGATTTCCTAATGCGTAGTTGTTTAGAGTCGACATGGAAGATGATTACTATGACCAAATAATTCATTTTTTGGTGATGGGAGTTGCACTGGAACATTCCACAACAACCCAGAGGAAGTAGTTGGTAGTCAAGGATTTGGATTTCCAGTTGAGTGCTAGATAGTTATACAAACTTGGACCAGATGATCTTTTGCGGTGTTGTGTCCTACCACATGAACAAGGGAAGATATTGGTGGAAGCACATTCGAAGGTCGTCGGTGGACACTGTGGAGGTCATGCTACTGCAAGGAAGGTGCTTCGTGCAGGGCTCTGGTGGCCCACTGTACACAATGACACGACAGATTATGCAGGGACTTGTGATATCTACCAATGCACTAGAAAACCCTCATAGTGGGATGAGATGCTGCTGGTACCACAAGTAAATTTGCAACCTTTTGATAAATGGGTCATGGATTTTGTGGGTCCAATAAACCCACTTGGGAAGAGAGCTAGTGTGCAATACATAATCATAGCAACATATTGTTTGACAAGGTGGGCAATGGCTACACCAATCATGGACTGAACCACTGCAACAACAATAAGATTCATGTATGAAAATATTGTGACATGATTTGGATGTCCAAGGATACTGATGAGAGACCAAGGAATTCAGTTGTTAATGACACATTAAGGGCGTTGACACAAGAGTTGCAAATGCAACACAAGAAAAGAACCCCATATCATCCACATGTGAATGGAACAGTAGAATATTTCAATAAGATCTTGGAGCATGCGCTCACTAAGGTATGTAATGCTAACCTTGATGACCGGGACTTGAAGATCCCAACATTGTTGTGGGAATATCGCACCAATTGCAAGAAGTTGATGGGGTAGACACTATTCAAATTTGTATATGGCCAAGAGACAGTCATGCCTATGGAATATATTGTTCCCAGTCTACAAATTGCAGCTGCAATGGGCTTGGATAATGAAGCAGTACTAGAGGAGCGGGTAGAGAAGGTGATACAACTTGAAGAGGACCACTTCATAGTATAGTTCCATCAGTGCATCAAGAAGGATCAACATAAGGCTTGGCATGAACGCCACATAAAAACAAATAGTTTTAGCAAGGATACTTATTGCTGTTATATGATAGTAAGTTCATGAAGCATCCAGGTAAGCTATAGATGCATTGGTTAGGTCCATAGCTTGTTAAAACCATTACCTTAGGGGGCGCAGTTCAAATGCAACAGTTAGACGGTGTGACACTACCAAAGCTAGTGAATGGTAGTAGGTTGAAGCCCTATAAGAAGGGACCATAAGCATGCAATGCATGAGTCATTGCAAAGAAAAAAGAGCTATCCAGTAGGATGATGGATGAATGGAAGGCACACCAAGAGGACATGGCTACACAATGACGGTTGTAGAAGTAACGCGTAATAATGGTGGATCCAATCATTGGGTTGGAAGAATCGATGGCAGATTCGGGTAATTAATGAATGATTTGGTCATGATGGTTGAACTGATCTCATAATGATGAAGTATGAGGTGATTTGGAGCTATAATAGGAATATTGATGTGGTAGGAAGACACCATTGTGTAAATTTGAATTACGTAGAGGTGCAAAGCTACCGAGTTGTTGAGAAAGATCTTGAGAAAAGCTGAAGAAAGTTGATAATTCTAGAGAGGGGGAAATATTATTAAGTCTTGAGTAGAATTGGTGTGGAATGCAAAGTAACTAAGACACCGTTGAGATTTCGAGTGAGTGATATTCACCACTCAGACTAGTTGTGATTGAAGAAGATGTCACCAGTATGAAATATGGATCATCAAAGGGGAAGAGGAAGGTGCATAATCCTAGTTCTCCAGCCTCACAAAATAGACAAACCAGAAAAAACACAAGGGCACAAGGAGACGATGCAGTAAAAATGAAGTTGTCGAGCCATGGACTTGTGGAATATGCTGCTAGATTTGGGGTTTCAATCAAGGACATCGCTGGTTACATCCATCCTAGTCATCCTAGTGCATAGGCCAAGAATCCCAAAAAGAATCAAAGATACCAAATCAGGATGTTGGCGATAGCACAGGGGATGGTATGCACTTCTGATATTGTGCCTGCACTAATGCAGTTGACATTTGAAGACCACAACCTACTTGCATTAGGGGATTTCATGAAGGAGCCATATTCACCAATAGTATCAGTAGAAGGTGTCCTGATAGAGTTCATTTTGGATGAATAGGCGAGTAGACTGGACAAATCTAGATTACTTGGGTTGATCAATATGTCACATTTTGGGCAGCCAACTGAAGCAAATGCATGTGTGAAACAACTTTTGGCATGTTTTCATGGTGGGTACTTATGGTTGGATGTGCCATATGAAATCACGGTGGATTTGATCTTAGAGATAATGGGGCCGCCGAAGGATGGGCTAGAAACTTCACAATATATTCATGGAAAAGATAATGATAGGAAGTTGGAAATGAATCTAAATAACCACTATGCTCTAGAGCATGATGGGAGGGCATATTGTATTGATATAATTAATGATCGTGTGGTTCATATTGGTGCTAATATTTTGGCTAGTAAATTTGTAAGGAAGAACCCCCCGGTGCAATGTAATTCTGGGGTGATTGCATGTGTTGAGTTGTGTGCGCAAGGAGCACAAATGAATTGGTCCCTTTCTCTTTTGAACCAATTAGTGGGGGACATAGCGGTCGTGCAGGCTGGTGTAAGATCATTTACATACAATTGGCTACTCATTTTGATTGCGCTAGTAGCTTGGATGGAACCAGATGATTACTAGGGGATGGTCGTCAAAGCAATAGAGGCTTGCAACAGTGTGAGGTATATCAAAATTTATGGTGGGTTAAGGAAGAAGAGAGAATTGTAGACTAATTGATCTAATTTCATATCTACTAGGAAACACTAGAGGAGGCAGTGATTAAAGTTCCAAGACTGACATAGGAAGTCACGACAAAGCATCATAGGATTTCACATTTTGAAATTGGACCCCATACTGTTTATGGTCATGCATGGTGGGACTGTAAAAAGAAATGGGTTCCAATGAGGTACAAGGTGACTAATGCAAAGCTAGAGGTAGTAATTAATGATTGGACCACGAATTGGCGAGAACCGATCAGTACAACAAAAGTTTCAATAGAAAACCTGGTGGATGCACTTGAGGATCCCATGCACAAATATGACCAGCAATTTGCTGATGAATCATTGATAGATTCACCCACTGACCCAGAAGCACAAAACATACTCCTAGAAAATAAGAGCAAAGAGGTGCATGGATCAAGATGCGAGCAACAATACTGTGTCAACGATGGAAGCACAACTGCATCGACTGGTCCAATATGTTAATGATGTGACAGATGTAGATGCAAAAGAAATGAAGAAGTCATCATAGGAAGTATTTACCAAGGTAAGAGATAAATTGGATTTTGTTTATAATGTTGTTTTAAGAATAACACCAGAAATCCCAGCTTCATAGTAGTACGTGTTAATCATCAAAACTCATGGGCCAGGAATGTTCAAATTTCATCGACTGCGATTGGCGTTGGATGGGAGGACTTGAATAACTCCCTACATCAGCTACATAACGTTTCCTTGGATATCAACAGACTGTCTACACAGATTTTGGTATCCATGCAGTAGGTCTCCAACAAGGATTTGGCCGATATATATAAGGATATCAATGACTAGTACCTACGGTCGCATTAGAAAGAAGAAGCAGTGCAAAGAGAGGTAGAATATTTGCGTCGTGCCAAGGAAAAGTTGATAGAAGACAAGGCATGAGAGATAGAAGTATTAAAAAGAGCGCATTAGGAATTGGAAATGAAAATTGTAGAGGAGATAAAGGGGTTGAAGAATAGCCAAGCTGAATTGGAAGCAGCAGTAGAAGACGCATGTCAGCATGTCTTGGAGAGAACCACAGAACTAGATGCAGTAGCCAGAGTGAACAAAATTGGAGCTGTTATTGTTTAGCTACAGAGTGAAACCATTATTTTGGAGGCTTTGATACACCCCTCCATGCCACCAGAACAGATCACCGCAAGGAAGGGTGAGATAGAAAAGTTGGAAACACAACTTGATGATTTAGAGAAGGACACCCAGAAAGTGATAGATGTCACAACACAATTTTGAGGAAGCATAGTATAGGATAAACAACTGGAGAAAATAACTACACAACTGCAAGAAGCAGGCGGGCAATTGGTGACTCTAAATACATTGCTCAAAGCGATGTCTTTCGTAATGCAAATCACCAAGGCAACGGAACTAAAGGATCTATAGCAGTGGGTCACAAAGGAAAGAGAAAGGAAGTAGTGATGTAGTGCACAGTTAGATGAGTTCCAAGAGATTGGGGTGAAACTATTGGTGAAAGCAGTATTTTCACTCTAGGAACCCTAAGAAGGTAAGAAAAATGTTGCTACGAATATGGTTGATCACCCTATCAACCATGATATAAAGATGAGCTAGGAAATTACTGAACGGGTCAAGGAGCAGGTCAAAGTGAATACCTAGTAGTCTGCATATTTCAAAGCCAATATCATTGAGTATGACATATCCAACTAAGCATGGATCGAGGGTGATCCATAAGATTGTGTTGGGGGGCTGTTGGAAGTGGTTTTTGCACAAGAGAAGGATTGCCATTCAAGCAGAGAATAAAATATTTTGTATATTTTGTGTCACCTTTTTGTAATTTGGACCATATTTTATGGATATTGGTCATTATTTTGTAGATTCAGTTAAGAATTGGTTAAGAGTTAGTTAGAAGTGGACCTTGAATGTAAGGCTGCAAGCCTATAAATAGAAGTAGAATTGCAAATGTAGGACACTCATACACTAATATACTGAGACAAAAACTAAAGGAGAGAACTTGTGGATTGTGGATTGTTTTCAATCTGTGGATTGTTATGCATAAGTAATATGACAAGATGGGAGTTGATCAATATTGTTGTTTCTTTTATCTTTTTCCATCTTACTGTTTCTATAATCCAATGATGAATTATTATTGAATGTGCGACATGGATCTAAGATGCGATGCTTATTGCTTCTAAATGATGTTATTTTTCTAGATTTGTTTGCGCATAAGTATGTTACTATTGTTGATGTATTTGTAACTTCAGAATGTATTCACCTATATATTGTAGCCCAATGTTTATTCGTGGAAGTATCTGTAATGCAATTGATTCATGTCATGCCCCGATGTTCCAATTGGGAGATTCAATAATGTAAACAAGTCATGTAAAGTCATTGAGGTTAAACCTCCATTGTAAGTCAAGGAAATAGTCCCCACATTTGTGTCAAGGTTAACTCTCCTTGTTGATCGGAGGGAAAAGTCCCCACAGTTGTGGGGCACTACAGTTATTAAACTCTCCTAGAGATGTCGGCTCTAGTAAGTAATTGTTAAGTGGGGCCAACATGTTAAAGTGGACATTAAGTGAATGAAAGAATATAAATAGAGAGTGAGACTCTCTATTTATAACACACTCACTCACTCATTGGGGCACATGAATGAGAGAGAAGTAGTTCTCTCAAATGAGAGAGAGAGAGAGAAGCTATGGAGATCATCTTTATGTTTTTGGGTTTTACTGTTGCTATTGGTGCTCATTCTATCTCTGAGGAAGTTAAGGGGTTTCCCCAAGGAAAATTCTTTGTGTCTCTTGTCTCTTGTGTTTATTGTTGTGCGTGTTATTCTCTCACATAAGATCCTAAGATAATGCTAGCTTGAATGATAAAAATCTAACATGGTATCAGAGCTAACCTGAGAAGAAGACATTGTACAACTGCAGAAGCTAGGGATTCTTACTTTTTGGGTCTCTCTCAAAAATCCATCAGCAAAAGTATGCTAGGCTGACTCTCCATTGAAGGGTGCATCTTTCTGTCGAAGTGGAATTCGATTCTGGGCATTTTCAGCTTTTGGTGTGGGAAATTAGGGATTTTTACAGAAGAGGAAATTTTGAGTGAGCCTAGCATAGGATTTATCTCCTAAAAAAAATCAAAGTTTAGAGACCTGGGTCAAGTTTTTTTGTTGGGTATAACTCTGGGAAAGTCAAACCCTAGTTTGACCCCGGGTCAAAAAAACCCTAAAATACTAAAACTGATATGTTTTGGTACATTCGCTATATCTTAAGATTGGAGAAAAAAAAGATCTAAAAATTTCACAGGATGACTATAAAATCATGATTTACATTTTATACAAATTTTAGCCTCAGATTGGCTATATTATAGGTGATATGATCCCTCCAAGTTAGGGTTCCATCCTCTTCCAGCATTCATCCCTAAACAGGACACCTGGGGAGAATTGCTATATCTCCGGATACGAATTTCCAAATGAAATTTATGAAGATTTTACAGAAAGGGAATGGAACTTAATTTCTATGGTCCAATTTTTAGATGTAGAAGATGAAACAGTGACACATGGAAGCCCGTACAACTTAACTATGCTGAAACAGGTCACCTTGGGAAAACGCTCATAATTCCCAATTGGTGAAACCAATTCTGATGAAAACTATGGTTTTAGAATAGGGACAGGTGAGGCTACCTCAATGAAATTTTTTATACACACAGGATTAGTAATTTTAGAGATACCGCAGAAACAGTATCAGGAATTTCTGTACAAGGAATTAGAAAACTAGGGATTCTTGTTCCAGGAGCTTCCCTCTACTATTTTCAGAAAATGAGTACATTGGACAGCTCACCTTGAAGAGGTATATCTTTCTATCCAATCAGATATTAAATATTTCAAGTTTTGAAAATTAGGGTTTCTCTGACAAACCCTAGATCATCCAGCTCCGGAACCAGGACGGACACCTCAAATCAGTAAGATCTAATATTTTTCTATTTTCATTTGAGGTTCTCATTTCAAAGTGATCTATCACATCAGCTTGATGATAAGCTTGGTGACGTTGAAAAATTCCAAGCATGGAAGTATATGATCTTTTTGAAGAAAATGAATTGGACACCTACATAAGTAGAGAGGTTCCAGTTCCAGAGGGAGATGTGTTGGAGACATTTACCACCATACACACTCTTTTTGGTCAAATTGGCCTAGTTAAACCACTATCCTAAGTATAATTAACATTAATTGAAATCATTGGAGCATTAATTTCCATCATCTAGTCACACCCACACCTACCTATAGTCAAGGAGTCTAACTTAGCCTTCTCCTACAGTCAAGGAAGCTAACAGGAGCACTCCGGGGGTGATCTGAGTGATATTAATGCACTTAATTGCTAACTAGTGGTTACAATCAGTTGAACCAGTTAGTTAAGGTGCCTCCTCTCATTAAATATATTATTTAATGATTATTTATTATTATTTAATGATCTAGAGTGAATAGGGGCGCCTCCACCAACTTCTGATGATCAGTTCAGCTTCAATTAACCTCATCGGGGTTCATTGAAGTCATGGAGCACTAGCACTTGATGGTTGGCTTGCTATGACATGTGTTTGATCTCCTTCAATTGAGATTCAGTCATTTATTACACTTCAACTTTAGTTAGGGTTTGGGGAGTCAATTAGGGTTTTGGTCAAGTGGTTAACTGAGTCTGAACCAATGGATTATAGTAAGTTAAGATAGACTCACTCATCGAATTGGAATGACCTCCTTAGGTATTTGAATTGCTCGTTGATTCAAGATATTGCTTGACATTGTAATTATAACTATTCATTGTTTATTGAATATACAGAGAGGAAACCATTTTGGTTTCGATTAACACCATTTCTAGGTTATTTGTTGATTATTTCTTGATGAGATTGATTATTTTTTCCTAGATCAATGTGCAAGATTAATATGGTATCAGATCTCACGGTGGGATGAAGCTCTATCTCTCAAAAACAAGTTTTTTGACAATTTTTTACATGAAATTTGAGCAATAGCTCAAAAATCCAGCACTGCACCAGAAGCCAAGGCTTACCATTTAATACCCCAAGTAAAGAACTTGTTGATCAAGCTTTCTTGATTGACTATGTTGGGTGTGATGAAAGCCTAAAATTTCCATGTTGTCTGACCTTATGGTGCCTCTTTTTTTTTGATTTGTAGGTTTTAACAGGTACAACTTTGAATGGACCCATCAATCCCTCTTCTCACACCATTCACAAGCTACTTGGAATGGAAGTTGAAGATGATTGCATCTCTTAAGAGACGAGGTCTCTATGAGGTGTCTATTGGACTTGGAAAAGAGACTTATGAGAATGATAATGACTGGCTAAATGATGGTTATAGAGATTTTGTAGCAATATGTCTGGCCCTTTCTCCTAGCTTGCACTACCTTATTGGTTCTGCTAAATACCCAAAGGATCTCTGGACAAAATTGGATAGAACCTTTCACAAGAACAATGAGGATCATAATAGCACTTTGGAGATCACATCCAGCACCACAAGATATATTTACTGAAAATTCTCAGCCTCTACTCTCTCTAATGAAGTTGTTCAAGATAAAGATGAAGCAGAGTCTTCTACACATTCAATTCGAATTGAAGAAAGTCTCCATGCAGTGACTTCTTCTCCTGATGCTCCAGAATTTCATGAGATATTTGATATCTCATCTCCTCATATTGGTGAAATATAAGAATACATTTGAATCTCTGATATTGAAGAAAAATACTGTTGCACTTCCATGCAAACATTCACTGGTGATTTTCCTTTGAACTCTATGCAAAATTTACGAGTAATTGCTTCCGAAAGTGAAGGGAAATTTGATTTTTCTCCCTCTAATGTTGCTGCTGGTGTGAAAATATGTAAAAACTTGGATATTTTGGAAGAAATATCATATTATAAGAGTGACACATTTTCTCCCCATGATCTAGATCTTCCAGTAAAATCCTACAGGATTGCATGCACCAAAATTCAGAATTTTGAAGAAAAAGACAACTGTGCATCCATCGTCTCGGTTGACCATAATTTTGGATCTGATATGAACCTTATTGGATATGATATGATATTATTTGGATCTGATATTATATTTATTTTTTAAAAATTTCAGGTTCATAAACCTTCAGTACTACTTGTAGTTGTTCTCATCAACGGTGTGAAGAAACAAGTACCGCAAGTCTCCTTCGAAACTGCTGCTGGGGATTTCATTTCATTTCACAGTTTTGGATATGTTGTGAACTTATTTAGATATTATTTAATTTATGATATGTTATTATTTGGTTCATATTTTAAAATCCAATAGCTTTTAGTCATGCTTGTAGCTGCTCTCACCAATTCCGGTGTGAAAAATCAAGTACTGCAGTTCTTCTTCAATTTTGCTGCTGGGGATTTGGTGTTAGTTTCCTCTTATGAGGTTGATGATATTTTATTTTTTGAATAATTATCTATTTATGAAGCTATATCATATTATGGATCTCAATCATTCACTCTCCAGAGTCCCAGGGCTTCTCTACCTTTGGTCACATGCTCATCTCCTCACAGAGCTAGTAAAGAGGAAGACATTCTGCATCCGCTTGGACACTTGCTCCTAAAAATTGGGGATGATTTTACCACTCATGGTTTTCTGTTCAAGGATGCAACATATCAGTTTCTTGAGTGTTCCACACATGGTTCAAATCCTCAAGAACCTTTGCTCTCTCTTCAGGTGATTTCAGCTACTCTACATGGGTCCAGTTTTCACCGTGTAGCTGTTTATATTTCTGATTCAGTTGAGTACATTGTTATTCTTACAAATTGGAATATTCCTCCTGACATATTCATTTAGTTTGGATTTAGAGATTCACATGCACAGTCTCAGGATGCTACTGCATAGAAGAACCAATTCTTGATTCACTGCTTAGTTTGAGGGGGGGTATTTTTCCCATGAGGTTTTCCCCGTTTCCTTGGTTATATTAAGCGATTAATTTATTGTATAGGGTGAACTATGGCCTTTGTTTCCAGGGCCCTATCATTTTTATGCATCTATGTTTTCTAACTCTTACTGAGTATAGCTTAAGGGGGGGTGTTGGTTTCATTTACCACCATACACACTCTTTTTGGTCAAATTGGCCTAGTTAAACCACTATCCTAAGTATAATTGACATTAATTGACATCAGTGGAGCATTAATTGCCATCATCTAGTCACACCCACACCTACCTACAGTCAAGGAGGCTAACTGGAGCACTCCGGGGGTGATCTAAGTGATATTAATGCACCTAATTGCTAACTGGTGGTTACAATCAATTCAACCAGTCAGTTAAGGCACCTCCTCTCATTAAATATATTATTTAATGATTATTTATTATTATTTAATGATATAGATTCAACAGGGGCACCTCCACCAACTTCTGATGATCAGTTCAGCTTCAGTTAACCTCATCGGGTTTCATTGAAGTCATCGAGCACTAACACTTGATGGTTGGCTTGCTATGACATGTGTTTGATCTCCTTCAATTGAGATTTAGTCATTTATTGCACTTCAACTTTAGTTAGGGTTTGGTGAGTCAATTAGGGTTTTGGTTAAGTGGTTAACTGATTGTGAACCAATGGATTACGGTCAGTTAAGCTAGACTCACTCATTGAATTGGAATGAACTCCTTAGGTATTTGAATTCCTCATTGATTCAAGCTATTTCTTGACATTGTAATTGTAACTATTCATTGTTTATTGAATATACAGAGAGGAAACCATTCTGGTTTTGAATAACACCATTTTTGGGATATTTGTTGATTATTTCTTGATGAGATTGATTATTTGTTCCTAGATCAATGTGCAAGATTAATATGGTATCAGATCTCACAGAGGGACGAAGCTCTATCTCTCAAAAACAAGCTTTTTGACAGATTTCTACATGAAATTTGAGCAATAGCTCAAAAATCCAGCACTGCACCAAAAGCCAAGGCTTATCATTTAATACCCCAAGTAAAGAACTTGTTGATCAAGATTTCTTGATTGACTATGCTGGGTGTGATGAAAGCCTAATATGTGCAGGCTGTCCAACCTTATGGTCCCCCTTTCATTTTGATTTGCAGGTTTTAACATGTACAACTTCGAATGGACTCATCAATCCCTCTTCTCACCCCATTCACAAGCTACTTGGAATGGAAATTGAAGATGATTGCATCTCTGAAGAGATGAGGTCTCTATGAGGTGTCTATTGGACTTGGAAAAGAGTCTTATGAGATTTTGGATTTTGGAGCAATATGACGGTGATAGATATTTTGGAGCAATATGTTTGGCCCTTTCTCCTAGCTTGCGCTACCTTATTGGTTATGTTGAATACCCAAAGGATCTCTGGACAAAATTGGACAGAACCTTTGGCAAGCACAATGAGGATCATAATAGCACTTTGGAGATCACATCCAGCACCACAAGAGTTCTTTACTGATAATTCTCAGCCTCTACTCTCTCTAATGAAGTTTTTCAAGATAAAGATGAAGTAGAGTCTTCTACACATTCAATTCGAATTGAAGAAAGTCTCCATGCAGTGAATCCTTCTCCTGATGCTCCGGAAGTTCATGATATCTTTGATATCTCATATCCTCATATTGGTGAAATAGAAGATGACATTTGAATCTTTGGTATTGAAGAAAAATAATTCTGCACTTCCATGCAAACATTCACCGGTGATTTTCCTTTGAATTCTATGCAAAATTTACGAGTAATTGCTTCCGAAAGTGAAGGGAAATTTGATTTTTCTCCCTCTAATGTTGCTGTTGGTGTGAAAATATGTAAAAAATTGGATATTTTTGAATAAATATCAGATTATAAGAGTGAAACATTTTCTCCCCATGATCTAGATCTTCCAGCAAAATCCTGCAGGATTGCATGCACCAAAATTCATAATTTTGAAGAAAAAGACAACTGTGCATCCATCGTCTCGGTTAACCATAATTTTGGATCTGATACGAACCTTATTGGATATGATATGATATTATTTGGATCTGATATGATATTTCTTGGTTCAAAATTTCAGGTTCATAAACCTTCAGTACTGCTTGTAGTTGTTCTCATCAACGGTGTGAAGAAACAAGTACCGCCAGTCTCCTTCGAAACTGTTGCTAGGGATTTGATTTCAATTCACAGTTTTGGATCTGTTGTGAATTTATTTAGATCTGATTTAATTTATTATCTGTTATTATTTGGTTCATATTTTAAAATCCAAGATCTTTTAGTCATGCTTGTAGCTGCTCTCACCAATTCCGGTGTGAAAAATCAAGTACTGCAGTTATTCTTCAATTTTGCTGCTGGTGATTTGGTGTTAGTTTCCTCTTATGAGGTTGCTGATATTTTATTTTGTGAATAATTAGCTATTTCTGAAGCTATATCATATTATGGAGCTCAAGAACTCACTCTCCAGAGTCCCAGGGCTTCTCTACCTTTGGTCACATGCTCATCTCCTCACAGAGCTAGTAAAGAGGAAGACATTCTGCATCCGCTTGGACACTTGCTCCTAAAAATTGGGGTTGATTTTACCACTCATGGTTTTCTATTCAAAGCTGCAACATATCAGTTTCTTGAGTGTTCCACACATGGTTCAAATCCTCAATAACCTTTGCTCTCTCTTTAGCTGATTTCAGCTACTCTACATGGGTCTAGTTTTCACCGTCCAACTGTTTATATTTCTGATTCAGTTAAGTGCATTGTTCTTCTTCCAAAGTGGAAGATTACTCCAGACATATTCATTTAGTTTGGATTCAGAGATTCACATGCACAGTCTCAGGATGCTGCTGCATAGAAGAACCAATTCTTGATTTACTGCTTAGTTTGAGGGGGGGTATTTTTCCCATGAGGTTTTCCCCGTTTCCTTAGTTATATTAAATAGTTACTTTATTGTACAGGGTGACCTATGGAATTTGTTGCGGGGGCCCTAGAATTTTTATGCATCTATGTTTTCTAACTCTTCCTGGGTATAGCTTAAGTGGGGGTGTTGGATACATTTACCACCATACACACTGTTTTTGGTCAAATTGGCCTAGTGAGACCACTATCCTAAGTATAATTGACATTAATTGACATCAGTGGAGCATTAATTTCCATCATCTAGTCACCCATGCCTACCTACAGTCAAGGAGGCTAACTTAGCCTTCTCCTACAGTCAAGGAGGCTAACTAGAGCACTCTGGGGGTGATCTGAGTGATATTAATGCACCTAATTGCTAACTGGTGGTTACAATCAGTTCAACTAGTCAGTTAAGGCACCTCCTCTCATTAAATATATTATTTAATGATTATTTATTATTATTTAATGATCTAGAGTCAACAGGGGCGCCTCCACCAACTTCTGATGATCAGTTCATATTCAGTTAACCTCATCAGGGTTCATTGAAGTCATGGAGCACTAGCACTTGATGGTTGGCTTGCTATGACATGTGTTTGATCTCTTTTAATTGAGATTCAATCATTTATTGCACTTCAACTTCAGTTAGGGTTTGGTGAGTCAATTATGGTTTTGGTCAAGTGGTTAACTAAGTGTGAACCAATGGCTTATAGTTAGTTAAGCTAGAATCACTCATTGAATTAGAATTACCTCCTTAGGTATTTGAATTCCTCATTGATTCAAGCTATTGCTTGACATTGTAATTGTAACTATTCATTGTTTATTGAATATACAAAGAGGAAACCATTCTAGTTTCGATTAACACCATTTTTGAGTTATTTGTTGATTATTTCTTGATGAGATTGATTATTTGTTCCTAGATCAATGTGCAAGATTAATAAGATGACACTAAAAGCCTTAAACAAGAAGAACTTGGTCAAGCCCAAGAAGATCATTGCTGATTCAATCATGGATCAAGTGTCTTCCCTAAAGATAAAGAAAGAGATGTTTGATTCTTTGACCAATCTATTTGAAGGGAAGAACATAAATTAGAATACAACTTTGAGAAAATAGTTGAAGAATGTGAAGATACAGAATGCAGATACCATACAGTCATACTTTACGGGGGTCTCTCAAATCAAACAACAACTTGTAGCAGTAGAAGAAGAAGTGGAGAATGCAGAAGTGGTGATAGCCACCTTGAATGGCCTCCCAGGATCATGGGATTCATTCATACGAGGAATGTGTTCCAGAAGGAAGTGATTACTTTCCACAGACTCTAGGAAGAAGAAGAAGCTAAACTCATAATAAGAGAAGAGAATATGGGAGCAACTGAAGATCAAGCTCTCACCATCCAAAGATCCCTCAAGCGATGAGGAATATGAAGAACTCAACTCTTGAAGAACCTCTTATCCATCTTAGCATTTGGATAAGAAATGATGCTATTATGAATGAAGAAGATGACGAAGTTGAAGGATCAAGAAGGAGTCTACCCATGAAGCAAATAAATATAAGAAAGATCGCTTAAAATCACCTACAAGCAAAGAAGGATGAGACTTGGTCCAAAGAACAAGTGACAACAATTTAAGATGAAGAATAATATGATGAATGCAGAAACATCATTGATGTAGAACCTTCTAGCTATGAAGAAGTAACCAAGAAGAAAGGGAAGACCAGTTCAAGAAGAATGATGTCTAGGATGCAGTATCGATACATGAAGGGAAGTTCGTAGTTCCATCATGTAGTAGATGGAAACATTGTGGGATACAAGGCAGTATTTGTAGCACATGGCTTCTCATGGAAATAAGGCATAAGATATGAAGAGACATTTGCAGCCACTAGAAGTGAAGACATATGATAGGAAAAATCATGTGTACAAATGAAAGAAGGCCTTGTATGAGCTTAGAATACACCCATGGGATAACACATACATGAGGAGCTTGATGAAGATCTGAACCTTTTCTATAAGGTTGAAGATGAAAGTCTATAGAGGATGACAAGCTCACAGATGGGTACGAGAAGAACTTTTGAAAATATTCAAGATAGAGGATCTTGGTATCCAATGACCCTAGATGGATACATAGAATATTAGTAGTAGAGGAAGCTACTTGTCACTCTGGTACATAATGTTTCAGTGCATAGAGTACGAAAGACAGAGGGACAATGATGCTTCGCTTCAGAGGGAGTGACTACAAAAGATATTAAGGTTCGACATGGTACGACAGGATGGACAGATTACTGATGACTCTAGGCTTTACTCAGAATAAAGAGGATTCCAACATTTGCTTCAAGGTTGAAGGAAAAAGGCTAGTGATCCTCTTGTTATATGTCAATGACTTGGTCCTGATAGAAAAGAGGAACTCATTAAAGTTGTAAGAAGGAGACTTGATGTCGAGTTCGAGATAAAGGACTTGGGGATGATGCACTAAGTTCTAGGCATGGAGGTGTTGACAAGGGAAGTATGCAGTAGATATCATGAAGAGGTTCAGGATGATGGTTTATATGACCACACCTATGGCATCGAACCTGAATCTATTGAGTAATGCTTCATCAGAGATGGTTGATGCCATGATGTATTGTCAGATGATTTTCCTAACAAATATGAGACCAGATATTTTCTTTGTTGTGAACACATTGAGACATGTTCACTTGATGGTTGCAAAGCATGCAGTGAGGTACCTAAAGGGTACAGTTGATTATGGTCTCATGTATGAGGTGAATCAGAAGATTAACCTGGAGGGTTATGAGGATTCGTATTAGGCAGTAAGCGCCATTGATAGGAAGAGCACTTCAAGGTGGTACTTTAGTATGAGATCAAGTGTGATCTCTTGGTTTGGTAGGATGGAGTCCTGCATGGCGCTGAGTACATCTGAGGTAAAAGATGGCGGCCAATTTCTATTTGGGAGGCAGTATGTTTCTTTTGAAAACTACTATTTGATTTGCTTGATCTGATTTGCATTTTTGTATGATGCAAAGAGGAGCAATGAATCTCCAGTATGTGATCCAGATCGAGATCTCTCGAAAGAGGGAGTTCTAGCATAGTCTGCAAGATAGGTTGTTTGAGCATAAATCCTGGAGAATCTCGTAGGTTTATCAGATGTAAATAGAGCTATAGGTTGTCCTCGGATATAATCGGTCCTGGAGAAGCTTGCAGGTTATCCTTGAACGTAATCAGCCCTCATGTGATTCTATGCTAGAAATGTCCAAAGTGAAGTTTGAGTACTTCAGGGAGAAGCTTGGTGTTCTCTAGATCGAGGTTCCCTCCAAGTGGAAGTGATGAGTATATGAGCCATTCTGACATGATGAGAGGATTGGTTCCTTCAATGGTCAGATGTAAGGGCTGATCCATTCTGTCATGGTGAGAGGATTGGTTCCTTCCATGTTAGATGTGAGTGCTGAGCCATTCTGATGTGACTGTAGGATTGGTTCCTACATGATCAGATATAAGTGTTGAATTCCATTCTTGGAATTGAGGCACCTGGTCAGTTACCAGGCTTACTAATATTGGTGCTGAGATGCCATTCTATGGGAGATAAGAGGCACCTGTTCAGTTACCAGGAATCCTTAGTCTGGGACTGAGATCCCTTTCGATGTGGTGTGTTCGCACATGGTCAGATGTAAGTGCAGATCCCTTCTGATGCGGTGTGTTCGCACATGGTCGGATGTAAGTGCATAGCCCTTCCAATGCAATGTGTTTGCACATGGTCATATGTAAGTGTAGAGCCCTTCCAATGTAATTTGTTTGCACATCATCGGATATAAGTGCTGAGCCATTCTAGCATGATGTGTTTACACATGGTCAGATGTGAGTGTTGGGCCTTTCTGACAAGATGAGGTTAGATGTGAGTGCTGGGCATGCCTTTCTGACAAGATGAGGTCAGATGTAAGTGCTATAAGGGCCATTCTGACTTAGGGTCAGATATAAGCGTTGAAGAATACCTACATGGAGGCTAGGCCTACAACCAAAATTGAAAAGGGCTGGCTCTGTAGAACTTCCTGTGACGAGAAGAACGAAGATATAGCACCATTTGATTGAGATAGTAGAAGCAATAATGATGATGGTGATTCAGTGATGATCCAACTTTGATGATGATCTAGATCAAGTGATGATCTGGACTTGATGATGATCCAGCAGTGAGGATCCAGATCAAGTGATGATACAGACTTGATGATGATCCAGCAATGACGATCCAAATCAAGTGATGATCCAAACTTGATGATGATCCAGCAGTGACAATCCAGATCAAGTGATGATCCAGACTTGATGATGATCCAGTGGTGATCCAGACTTGATGAAGATGACTTGACGATGAAGATGACTTGAAGATGAAGATGACTTGAAGACAAAGATGACTTGATGATGATCCAGATGATACAGAGAATAAGACTTGTGCTGATAAATTATGTCAACAGAATGCCTTCCTAGTTAAGAGGGAGTGTTGATGTATTTGTAACTTTGGAATGTATTCACTTGTATATTGTAGCCCGATGTTTATTCTGGGAAGTATCTGTAATGTAATTGAGTCATGTCATGCCTTGATGTTCTGATTGGGAGATTCAATAATGTAAATAAGTCATGTAAAGTCATTGAGTTTAACCCTCCATTGTAAGTCGGGGCAATAGTCTCCACATTTGTGTCAAGGTTAACCCTCCTTTTTGATCGGAGGGAAAATTATCCATAGTTGTGGGGCACTAGGGTTATTAGACTCTCCTAGAGATTTCGGCTCTAATAATTAATTGTTAAGTGGGGCCGACATGTTAAAGTGGACATTAAGTGAATGGAAGAATATAAATAGAGAGTGAGCCTCTCTATTTATAACACACACATTCACTCATTGGGGCACATGAGTGAGAGAGAAGTAGTTATCTCAAGTGAGAGAGAGAGAGAAGCTGTGGATATCATATTTATGTTTTTGGGTTTTACTGCTGCTATTGGTGCTCATTCTATCTCTGAGGAAGTTGCAGGGTTTTCTCCTTAATGGTTTCCACAAGGAAAATTCTTTGTGTCTCTTGTCTCTTGTGTTTATTGATGTGCATGTTATTCTCTTAGATAATATCCTAAGATAATTCTATCTTGAATGATAAAAATATAACAACTATGGTTATGCATGACTGATATGAGATGTTACAAGCAATGATGAATAGTCCTATTAATGGTTGAATAAACAGTTAGATTTGTTAGATAAGTTAATAAATTGTCAATGCACATAGTCCTCCTCCATTTTGTAGAAACTTGGTTTTGACAGCTCTCCCTCGAACATATTGGGTGAGACTTCATCCGCTTCATGGGTGTTGCGAGGTAGGGTAAAACTTGTCTAGGCCGGTGCTTAGGGAGATCACGCTAAGTTGGTTGTTGATAGATTTGGAACCCCTATTGACTGGTATTTGTTAGCAGGGCTACGCCAACATGAATCCTCATTCAACCTCATGCCTCTTGTCGAAATTTCCTTTGTTAGTGATACAAATTGCAATCTACACAAATATAAGGATGCAATCACATCACTATAATTTAAATAAATTCAATTGGTAGCATGCAGTTTTTTCATGCCTATGGCCACACCCATGTGTGTAATATCTTTGATGAGATAGTATGTTCTAGCTTTCGAGTTCCCACCTACTGATATTTCTCATATCAACAACCCCATAAACTAAACAATGCCTCTTATTTGAGTAGATATAATACCTTCATTACGCTTAATACTATGATCAAAATCATTACCATAACAACATGTACAAAACCTTTAGATCTATCAACTATGAATATGGTTCAACAAAATGCAACCTTTGTTAAGATCATTGGACCCAAATTTTGGTAAAAATTCTTTTTTCGTGTGATTGACATCCAAAATACCTTTGGCATGTTCAATCACAACACACACAACTAGGTATTATTCACAACACAATTAAAATATGTATTTTTTACATGAATAGACCCATATATACAATATATTTCTATATAATTGTTGATTTCCACTAAGATGAACTTTGGTCTATCAAATAGTAAGAGAAAATGATAATGAATCAAGTGGATTGCTTTAGAATTGTATTTGTATGCTTGACATATTATAAACATTAAATAAAAATCATAGAACTTACAATAGCTTTGGTTGAACCCCGTGCAAAATAATTTACAAAGAAAGAAGGTTCATTACCATCTATAACTTTGTAAAGATGTCTAAAGGTGCATCCTCTCCATGTACTTTAAAAAAAAAATACCATATGTAAGCCTCATTAATAGTCTGATAAAAACATCGTACAACATGCACTATTAGTGTTAGTTGAAACTAATGGTGCCTGTTGCTTGTTGATTTTGACCAACCCAAACAAGTACCTTAGAGTCTATAGCAAGGATCATTATATCCTCTATTAACAAGTAATTTTGACTAAAATTTAAGACTTTAGTAACCTCCAAATAAGAGAAACTAATTCAAAGGGAGAGAACACAATATGAAAGAAAACCATGAAAAAAATAAACATGAAATATGCTCTATATTGTCTATCATGAAATTTACATATTGATATCAAAAGTATCCAAAACCATACCTCCAATGTCCTTGATATGATTTCATAGTCTAAAAATACAATAAGGATAAGCTATATTAGATCTTCCATATGTAGAAGATAGATATAGAGGATCACTTTATTTTCAAATGTGCCCACTATTATGAGATAAGTGATTGGTTACATTGTCTATTCAAGGAATTCCATAACTCCCTCCACTTTTTTTTAGTACTAAAACCAATTATGCCTACAACTAGTTAGTAGAATTATTTTCTCTCAGATATCACATCGTTTGACCCCTCTCTCAAGAAGAAGCTACTCAAAGGATTAGAAATGTATTTTTAGTTCTCTATTAAACAAGACACAACTCAAAGGATCGCAACTTTCTTCTTAGTACTCCTAGATAGGGGAACCAATAAGAAAACAAAGTGGAGAACCATTCCATCTCCCAAATATGTCAAACACAAATATTCATCCCAAACTTTAACAATGAGACCCATGTGGAGTGTTTGTAATGGGTATCGAGAAGTTTCACACTAGGTTTATAAGAACCACCCTTCTACGAACGCCTAATAATGGGTCACGTCTTCCAAATAGAGAGACATCCCATGAAACAAATCCATCTTCTCTCACTTGCTTGTTATACAAAATTTATCTATTTTGTTCTTAAATGGTAGTAGAGATTCCATTTCAAATTTAGAGGAGGACCCCTCTCTCTTTTTCCTAAGGACAAGCACTTGGAGAATTGAGTCTGTTTTTTTCATACTCATCTCGAGAGCATTTGATTTCTTCTTTTTTGCATTAGGGTAGACATAGTTAGATTTTTTTGGAAACATCAATTCTTTCTTTTATAGGATTGGCCTATGCAATCCCACTTTATATATCCACAACCATAATCTACTGCCTTTAGCCTCTTCCAAGTACATGGATTTGTATCTAATTAGGGCACTAGTTTTCTAGCCATGGTGCTTGGAGCTTTTGAGACATGCATACTTGCTACTAGGGAATGTAGAACGAATATTTTGTAACAATATAGTGATTTGAAGTTGTTTGAACCTGCAATGGTTGAGGATCTAATAATTGAGAACAAAATTGCATTATTCTTCGATGAAGTATGAGGGATAAGTGTTGAATTCTTGGAGATTGTTGCACCTACTACATATGGTTGTAGCTTCTTTTTGAGCATACAAAAATCCATTGGACATCCTTATCTTGTATACATGACTATAGAAAGGCTTGAAGATGATATAAAAATATGTATGATGCAAAAGTTGTTAACTTTGCAATGTTGAAGCTAAAGAAAATTTTCCCTCATGTATCAAAACAATAAGTTGATACTCATGGAAAATGTATCTTATCTAGTTTTTAGTTTCTCAATTCATTTGGGATCATTCTTTCCATGAAAATTTTCAACATGTAATGGGGGAGGATATAATAACAAAGTTAATACATTTTCTTATATCAAGAATGTTAATATGATTTTATGAGTATTCATATGTAATGTAGCTACACAATAAGTCACAATTTTCTCCCATCTGAACTATTTGTAGATATTATACTTAGAATTTTGCAGGATGTTTTACCAACATGTTAGAGAACCTAACAACAGACATACTCACCAATCTTTAGGTAAATCCAAAGTTTAAAAGGAATAAATGTATTAGCCATTTTCCTCATAAGTCCATTCACCACATAATATGGGTTATTTACAATGCAACATTAATAATAATTTTGGTTGCAGAATTTATGTGTTAGAATTTTAACATTAAGCTAGCATTATATTAGGATCTTTAATTGAGATAATAACAAGCACATCAATCAAACACAAGAGGCAATGAGCATAGTGTTTTTCCTCGGGGAAACCATAAATGGAAAAAACCACGCAACTTCCTCAGAGATAGAATCAACACCAAAAGCAAAACCCAAAATAGTAAGATGATCTCCCGACAGTAGTAACCTTATTTCTTCCTAGCCCCAGTATATTCTTCTTCCTCAGCTATGTGCTACAACTGAGTGGGAGTGAGTGTGCGATAAATAGAGAGGCTAGCTCTCTATTTATACTAATTCCTAACTTGACTAAACCCTACTAGGGCCGACTTCACTAGGTGAGTCTAACAACCCTAGTGCCCCAGAACTGCGGGGACTTTAACCCTTGAACAATAGGAGGGTTACCCACATTGACTTGACATGACTTGATTACATTATAGAAACTCCCAATCAGAACATGAGGGCATGACATGAATCAATTACATTATAGACACACCCCGAAATAAACATCGGGGTACAATACATAAGAAATACAAGTGAATACATTCCGAAGTTACAATTACATCAACACTCCCTCTTAACTAGGAAGCTATTCTCTCGACACAATTTATCAGCACAAGTATTCTTCTTTGTATCATCTGGATCATCATCAAGTCCTCATCATCTTCACCTTTAATTCATCTCTATCTTCAAGTCATCTTCATCTGGATCTGGATCATCATCACTGGAACACCATCACTGGATCTAGATCATCACTCGATCTGGATCATCACTGTTGCATCATCATCACAGGATCATCATGGGTGCTATCTCATAATTCTTATCATTATAGGAAGTTCTACAGAGCCATCCCTTTTTCATGCTGGTTGTAGGCCTAGCCTCCATGTAGGTCTTCTTCCAGCACTTATATATGACCCTAAGTTAGAATGGCCCATCCAGCACTTATATCTGATCATGTAGGAACTAATCCTATAATCATATCAGAAAGGAATGCTTGACACTCACATCTGACCATGTGGGAACACATCCCACAACCCTGTCAAAAAGGCCCAACACTCACATTTGACCATGCAAGGAACCAATTCAACATACATGTCAAAAAGGCTTTGCACTTACATTTGACCATGCAAGGAACCAATCCAACCTACATGTCAAAAGGGTTATGCACTTACATTCAACCATGCGAGGAACCAATCCAACCTACATGTTGAAAGGGATTTGCACTTACATCTTCCCATGTGAGGAACCAATCCAGTATACATGTCAGAAGGGCTCTCAGCTCCATGCTAAGGATTCCTGGTAACTGACCAGGTGCCTCCATTCTCCCATAGAATGGTATTCAGCACTCATATCTGACATGGAAGGAACCAATCCTCTCACCATGATAGAATGGATCAACGCTTACATCTGACCATGGAAGGAACCAATCCTCTCACCATGTCAGAATGGCTCACAGACTCATCACTTCCCTTTGGAGGCCCACCTCAATATGGAGAACACCAAGCTTCTCCCTGAAGTACTCAAACTTCACCCTAGCCACTAGATTTGTCAACACATCAGCTATATGTTATTCAATCGCAACATACTGGAGTTTTATTGCTCCTCACTACACCATATCCCTAATATAGTGATACTTGATATTGATATGCTTCGACTTGTCATGGAACACCAGGTTCTCTAACAACTTCATGCAACTCTGGTTGTCACAATGTATACAAGTAGCATCCATCTTGAGATCAAATAAATCATACAGTAGCTTCCTCAGCCATACTACCTCAAAACTAGCTGAACAAGCTGTGACATACTCTGCTTTAGCTATACTCAGTGCCACAAAGGATTGTTTCCTACTAAACCAAGAGATCACACCCGATCCTATACTGAAGCAACACCCTGAAGTGCTCTTCCTATCGATGGCACTTCCTGCCCAATCTAAATCAACATAATCCTTTAGGTTAATATTTTGATTCACCTCATACTTGAGACCATAATCAATTGTACCCCTTAGGTACCTCAGAATATGATTTGTAGCAATCAAGTGAACATGTCTTGAATTTGTCAGAAACTGGCTCAAGGTGCTCACAGCAAAGCAAATGTCTGGTCTCGTGTTCATCAGGTACATCAAGGACCTAATCATCTGACGATACATCGTAGCATCAACCATTTCTGATGAATCATCACTCAATAGCTTCAGGTTCGATGCCATAGGTGTGGTCATGGCCTTGCAGTCCATCATCCTTAACCTCTTTAGGATCTCTACTGCATACTTCCCTTGTTCGAGGGAGATTTCATCCACATTCTACCACACCTCCATGCCTAGAAAATAGTGCATCATACCCATGTCCTTCATTTTGAACTCGATAGCAAGCTTTCTCTTCGTATCAGTAATCAACCCATCCATACTTGTTACAAACAGATTATCTACATATAGTAGGAGCATCACTAGGTTTCCATATTCAACCTCATAGTAAAGGTTGGAATCTGCTTTACTTTTGGTAAAGCCCAAACTGGATAGAAAGCTGTCAATTCTGTCATACCATGTCTTGGGTTCCTATTTTAAAATGTACAGGGATTTCTTCAATCTACACACATGAGACTCCCTATCATGTGTCTCAAAACCGAGTGGCTGCTCTACATACACTTCCTCTTCCACTACACCATTCAAGAAAGTAGTCTTGACATCCATTTGGTGTATCTTCCATTTTATTACTACAACCAGAGCAATTACTGATCTGATGAAAGTGTATCTGGCTACAGGTGCAAAGGTTTCTTCATAATCTATTCCTTCTTTTTATGAGAAACCACGAGCCATGAATCTTTCTTTATATTTCTCTATGCTATCATCTGCAGCATGCTTGATCTTGTAGATCCATTTGGAAGTTACAACCAACTTCCCTTGTGATCTTTGGACAACATCCCAAACATTTTTCTTCATGATCGATTGATACTCTTCGATCATAGCATCCTTCTATTATTTCCATTCTGCCACTTCTTCATAATTGGAAGGTTCTTTATTGATAAAGTCACATAGTAAAGATACATACCCGTAGCAGGATCTGGTTCTCTTTCTTTCTCTATGATTCTCTTCTAGAGCCCCATATCTTTCCACACCTTGGATAGCTTCTCGTACCCAGGTAGGTTTCCTCTTGTGAGGATTCTTCTCTTGAGGTGGATCTATAGGTTCTTGAGGTTCTTCAAATTCTCGATATTCTTCTTGAGTTTCTTCGTTCATGGTTGTATCATGAATTTTGGGTGCTTCTTCTTCTTCAGGATCTTCAATAGGTCTCTTTCTAGATTTTATGTAAGCTGAGTCTTTGTCAAATGTTGCATCACTACTGATGTCGATCTTCTTGAATCCTGGGAAGTATATTCTATAAGCCTTTGAGATTTCAGAGTATCCCACAAATATACCCTTCTTTCCTGAAGGATCTAACTTTGTCCTCTTTTCTTTCAGAATGTGTATGTACACTGTACAACCGAATATTCTGAGATGGCTAACTTCTGGTTTCTTAGTGGAAAATACTTCTTCAGGTGTCTTGTTCTTGAGTACTTTGTGTGGATTACGATTCTGTATATACACTGCTATTCTGGTAGCCTCTGCCCATAAATGCATGGGAAGATCTTGATCATGAAGCATTGCTCTTGCAGCTTACATGATAGTTCTATTCTTCCTTTCTGCAACCCCATTCTGTTGTGGATTATATGGAGTGGATAACTCCCTCTTAATCACTAATTTTTTGCATAAGTATTTGAATTCATTTGATGTGAATTCTCCGCCATTATCTGATCGAAAGGTCTTGATATTATTTTCTATGTGGTTCTCGATCAAGGATTTGAATTCCTTGAACTTGTGGAAAACTTCATCTTTGTTCTTCATGATGTAAATCCATGTCTTCCTAGAAAATTCATCGATAAAGGAAATTCAGTATACATACCCACTTAGTGAACTTAATGACATTGGTTTGCATACATCGGAGTGGATGATTTCCAAGATTCCTTTTTCCTTGCTCTCACTACTTGGAAATGTCTTCTTTGTATTCTTTGCTTTCACACATCCTTTGCATACTCCATCATGTTTTGCTTGAATTTCTGGAATACCTTCAATAGCTTTGCTTGCAAGTGGTAGTGCTCTGTAGTGCACATGTGCAAGCCTTATGTGCCAAAGTTCATTTGGCTCTACTATGTCATGGACCAAATCTTGTTCTGGATGGCCCTTCAATTTGTATAATCCTCCTTCTTGTTATCCAATTACTATTGCATCGTCAATAGTCTTTCCTCTTAATCACATTAGGACTTAGCCATATACAAATGCAACCCTCATGCATTTTGCATCTAGTACCGACATGGAGAGAATATTCTTCTTTAGTCCTGGTACAAACAAGACATCCTTCATTTTCATAGTCTTTCCAGAGTCTAGCTGGTAGGAGGATTCACCACTACCTTTTATGGGATATTGGTAGTCATCCCCAAGTTTCACCTTATGGGGTGAATTATGTTTGGATAGTTTCTCAAATGATTCCTTGAAACCTGTCATGTGTTTGGAAGCCCCACTGTCAATAATCCAATCTTTGCTTCCATGAGTGATAGTTCCCGTGAGAGTGGAGATCAAAACATATTCTTCTTCACTTGAAGAGTCTTCACTTTCTTGTTTTACTTTCTTCATGGGAGGATCATCATCCTCAGTAGTGTGAGCATGATTTGTTCTTTTGGAGTTCTTCTTCTTCGTGGATCAATTCTTATTCATGGGACAATTTCTAGAAAAGTGTCCTATTTCATCGCATCTATAACATCTGAGTTTGGATGGATTTTTTTGATGAGAATGCTTACCTTGGTGATGATGATTTTCCTTTCTTCCTTTCTTGGAGTGTAATATGAGAGCTTGATATTCACTTCCCATATTTTCTTCTTGAGCTGATATTTGAGCTTCTTCTTGAGAACATTCTTCCCATAGTCTACTGAACTTGACTAATTTCTTCCTACCACATATTCCTTGGATGAAAGAATCCCATGACCTAGGAAGACCATTCAAGGTTGTCATCACAATTTCTACTTTCTCCACTTCTTCATCTACTACTTCCAGCTGTTCTTTGATCTAGAAGACCCTTGTCAAATATAACTAGATGGTCTCCTCATTCTGGATCTTTACATTCTTCAACAGGTTCCTTAGAGTCATCTTTCGGTTGATGTTCTTCCCTTCAAATAGTTTGGTTAAGGAATCAAACATAGCTTTAGGTGTCTTGAGGGTAGACACCTATGGTATGAGGTGATCCTTGATTGAATCAACAATAATCCTATTTTCCATAAGCAACTTCTTCTTATGTAAGGCCTTAGCCTCATCTCCCTCTGGAACTGGAACCTCCTCATGGATATAGGAGTCCAACTCATTTTCTTCCAGAACCAGGGAGATCCTATACTTCCAGGCTTAGAATTTATCAGATCCCTCAAGATTTTCATCAAGCTTGGTGTGATGAGACATCTTAACGGAGAACCTCAAATGGAAATACAAAATATTTAGATCTTACCAAGTCAAGATGTCGGATCTGGATTTGGAGCTCAAATTCTGCAGTGCTAGTTGAGGAGCGGATTAGGGTTTTGATTTTCCAGAGTTTCGTCCAACCAAATGCTTTGATTTTGATCTCTAAACTTTGATTTTGTGGAGGAGATCAATCTAGGCCTGGGCTCACTGAAAAATTCAACTTCTGTGAAAAGCCCTAATTTTTGGTAGTAGTGTCGGGTCCAAAACTGAAAAACCTCAGAATTCAATTATGCTTCGACACAAAGATTTTCCCTAGGGAGGAGAGTTATTCCAACCTTATTTTTGCTGAAAATATGTGGAGAGAGATCCACAAATTAGGAATCCCTAGTTCCTGCAGCTCCACAGTGTCTTCTTCTCAGGTTAGCTCTGATACCATGTTAGAATTTTAACATGAAGCTAGCATTATATTAGGATCTGTAACTGAGAGAATAACAAGCACAACAATCAAACACAAGAGACAATGAACATCGTGTTTTTCCTTGGGGAAACCACAAATGGAGAAAACCCCGCAACTTCCGTAGAGATAGAATGAGCACCAAAAGTAAAACCCAAAACAATAAGATGATCTCCTGACAACAGTATCTTCCTAGCCCCACCGTCTTCTTCTTCCTCAGCTATGCGCTACAACTAAGTGTGAGTGAGTGTGTGATAAATAGAGAGGCTATCTCTCTATTTATACTAATTCTTGACATGACTAAACCCTACCAAGGCCGACTTCACTAGGTGAGTCTAACAACCCTAGTGCCCCGGAACTGCGGGGACTTGAACCCTTGAACAATAGGAGGGTTACCCACATTGACTTGACATGAATTGATTACATTATAGAATCTCCTGATCGGAACATCGAGGAATGACATGACTCATTAGAGACACATCCTGGAACAAACATAGGGGTACAATACATAAGAAATATAAGTGAATACATTCTGAAGTCACAATTACATCAACATTATGAATACCAAAGTCCATATATAATAACCATTCATCTCAGGATAAATATTGTTTATTCCAAATATAAAGCTAACCTAAATATTTTCAGTATTGAGCAAACCCTAAACTTCCAA
Organism: Pseudotsuga menziesii; assembly: GCA_001517045.1. Taxonomy (NCBI): domain Eukaryota; kingdom Viridiplantae; phylum Streptophyta; class Pinopsida; order Pinales; family Pinaceae; genus Pseudotsuga; species Pseudotsuga menziesii. The sequence continues at coordinate 792,804 of LPNX010633596.1, forward strand.
GAATTTATTGACTAGTGCACCTGTAATAATTCCTCTCTTGAGAGGGTAACTATGGATAGTGCTAAGTGTAAAATCCTTTGTCTTCTTAGTCCACTAATAATCTGAGATACATTTTCTTCTCCTACTTTCACCTAATAGTTTGAATATTTTAATGAATAAAGTTTAATTCCGTCATTCACAGATGCTAATGTGTAGGAAACACAAACTTTCTTTATTACTTGTTTCAAACCAGATAAATCCTTGCAAAACCAAGCCTTCCAAGTGGAAACAAGTTTGTTTAATGAAGAAACTCAGTGTGCTATATCCCTTATAGCCAAGTTTATAGGTTTGGACACTAATAGGCATGTCACTCAATCCCTAATGAGTGTGTTGTTCAAGATTAGTACTAGTGAAGTTGAGTCCGTTGAGCCAAGTCAGTCCTATTGCCTTAAATTTCATCAGTTTCTACCTGAGAGCATTCCACTAAATCAAAAAAGATTAAATTAAAAAGGAAACAAATGAAAACCATGCCATAAAGAAATGAGTTTAAATTTAATATCTCTGACATTCTTGACTAAATTTATAATGATTGTAAATTTTGATTGTGTAATCAAATTAAACTACCTTAAAAAATTACCTTATTTAAATATTACAACATAACTAGCTCAAACCATGTCATTCAACCAAAAACAATCATGTCTAGTGGGCTCAACTTTATATTCACGTTCTCTACTCTAGATGCTCTTCTTTAAACAAATGCATTAGAGATTTTCCTCATAAATCCATTCACTACACAATATGGGCTATATACAATGCATCATTAATAATCATTTTGATTGCAGACTTTATGAATACCAAAATCCTTATATAAAAATCATTCATCTTTCATAAAAGAGAAAAAGCCAAACTAAATCTTGTTTATTCCAAATATAAAGCCAAGCTAAATCTTTAAAAAAATCACTTCTGAATCTGTAAAAATAAATATTATGAATTACAAACATCCCATACTAAATTAATACTAGCAATACAAAACTGAAAAATACTTAATGTGATCTCTTGGTTTGGCATGATGGAGTCCTGTATGGCGCTAAGTACGGCTGATGCAAAAGATGTTGCCACTTGTTAGTTGGGAGGCAGTATGTTTCTTTTGAAAACTACTATTTGATTTGCTTGATCTGACTTGCATTTTTGTATGATGCAGAGAGGAGCAGTGAAGCTCCAGTATGTGATCCAGATCAAGATCTCTCGAAAGAGGGAGTTCTAGCATAGTATGTGAGACAGGTTGTTTGAGCATAAATTCTGGTGAAGCTCATAGGTTGCTCAGATGTAAACAGACCTATAGGTTGTCCTTGGATGTAATCGGTCCTGGAAAATCTTGTAGGTTATCCTTGAACGTAATCATCCTTGATGTGATTCTATGCTAGAAATGGCCAAAGTGAAGTTTGAATAATTCAGGGAGAAGCTTACTGTTCTCTAGATCGAGGCTCCCTCCAAGGGGAAGCGATGATTCCGTGATCCATTCTGACATGGTGAGAGGATTGGTTCCTACCATGGTCAGATGTAAGGGCTGAGCCATTCTGTCATGGTGAGAGGATTGGTTCCTTCCATGTCAGATGTGAGTGTTGAGCCATTTTGATGTGACTTTAGGATTGGTTCCTACATGATCATATATAAGTGCTGAATGCCATTCTTGGAATGGAGGCACCTGGTCAGTTACCAGGATTACTCAGCTTGTTGCTGAGATGCCATTATCTGGGAGAATGGAGGCACCTATTAAGTTACTAGGAATCCTCAGTCTGGGATTGAGATCCCTTCCGATGCGGTATGTTTGCACATGGTCAGATGTAAGTGCAGATCCCTTCCGATGCGATGTGTTCGCACATGGTCAGATGTAAGTGCAGAGCCCTTTCAATGTGGTGTGTTTGCACATGGTTGGATTTAAGTGCAGAGCCCTTCCAATGAGGTGTGTTTGCACATGGTCGGATATAAGTGCTGAGCCATTCTGGCACGATGTGTTTACACATGGTCATATGTGAGTGTTGAGCCTTTCTGACAAGATGAGGTTAGATGTGAGTGCTGGGTGTGCCTTTCTAATAAGATGAGGTCAGATGTAAGTGCTCAATGGGCCATTATGACTTAGGGTCAGATATAAGCATTGAAGAATACCTACATGGAGGCTAGGCCTACAATCAACATGAAAAAGAGCTGGCTCAGTAGAACTTCCTGTGACGAGAAGAATGAAGAGATAGCACCATTTGATTGAGATAACAGAAGAAATAGTGATGATGATGATTCAGTGATGATCTAGATCAAGTGATGATCCAGACTTGATGATGATCCAGAAGTGACGATCCAGATCAAGTGATGATCTAGACTTGATGATGATCTAGCAGTGACGATCCAGATCAAGTGATGATCAAGACTTGATGATGATCCAGCAGTGACAATCCAGATTAAGTGATGATCCAGACTTAATGATGATCTAGTGATTATCCAGATCTAGTGATGATCCAGACTTAATGAAGATGACTTGATGATGAAGATGACTTGACGATGAATATGAATTGACAATGAAGATGACTTGAAGATGAAGATGACTTGAAGATGAAGATGACTTGAAGACGAAGATGAATTGATGATGATCCAGATGATGCACAAAAGAAGACTTGTGCTGATAAATTGTGTCGAGAGAATACCTTCCTAGTTAAGAGGGAGTGTTGATGTATTTGTAACTTTGGAATTTATTCACTTGTATATTGTACCTCGATGTTTATTCTCACAAGTATCTGTAATGTAATTGAGTCATGTCATGCCTTGATGTTCTAATCCAGAGATTCAATAATGTAAAGAAGTCATGTAAAGTCATTAAGGTTAACCCTCCATTGTAAGTTGAGGCAATAGTCCCCACATTTGTGTCAAGGTTAACCCTCCTTGTTTATCAGAGGGCAAAGTCCCCACAGTTGTGGGGCACTAGGGTTATTAGACTCTCCTAGAGATGTCAGCTCTAGTAAGTAATGGTTAAGTGGGGTCGACATGTTGAAGTGGAAATTAAGTGAATGAAAGAATATATAGAGAGAGTGAACCTCTCAATTTATAACACACACCCTCACTCATTGGGGCGCAAGAGTGAGAGAGAAATAGTTCTCTCAAGTGACAGAGAGAGAGAGAAGCTGTGGAGATCATATTTATGTTTTTGGGTTTTACTGCTGCTATTGGTGCTCATTCTTTCTCTGAGGAAGTTGTGGGGTTTTCTCCTTTATGGTTTCCCCGAGGAAAATTCTTTGTGTATCTTGACTCTTGTGTTTATTGCTATGCATGCTATTCTCTTAGATAATATCTTAAGATAATGCTAGCTTGAATGATAAAAATATAATTATGGTTATGCATGATTGATATGACATGTTACAAGAAATGATGAATAGTCCTGTTAATGGTTGAATAAATAGTCAGATTTATTAGATAATTTAATCAATTGTCGATGCACATAGTCCTCCTCCATTCTCTGGAAATTTTGTTCCGACAGCTCTCCCTTGAACATATCGGGTGAGACTCCATCTGCTTCATGGGTGTTGTGAGGCAGGGTAAAACTTGTCTAGGCTGGTGCTCAAGGAGATTACACTAAGTTGGTTGTTGAAAGAGTTGGAACCCCTCTTGACTGGTCTTTGTTGGGAGGGTTGCACCAACATGACTCCTCATTCAACCTCCTGCATCTTGTCAAAATTTCCTTTTTTAGTGATACAAATTACAAACTACAAAAATATAAGGTTGCAATCATATCACTATAATTGAAATAAATTCAATTGGTAGCATGCATTTTTCTCATGCCTATGGCCACACCCATGCATGTAAAATCTTTGATGAGATAATATGTTCTAGCTTTCGAGTTCCCACCTACTGAGATTTCTCATATCAACAACCCCATAAACTAAACAATGCCTCTTATTTGAGTAGATATAATACCTTCATTACACTTAATACTATGATCAAAATCATTAGCATAACAACATGTACAAAACCTTTAGATCTATAACCTATGAATATGGTTCAACAAAATGCAACCTTTGTTAAGATCATTGGACCCAAATTTTGGTAAAAATTATTTTTTCATGTGATTGACATCCAAAATACCTTTGGAATGTTCAATCACAACACACACAACTAGGTATTATTCACAACACAATTAAAATATGTACTTTTTACATGAATAGACCCACATATACAATATATTTCTATATAATTATTGATTTCCACTAAGACCAAGTTTGGTCTATTAGATCGTAAGAGAAAATGATAATGAATCAAGTGGATTTCTTTAGAATTGTATTTGTATGCTTGACATATTATAAAAATGAAATAAAAAACATAGAACTTACAATAGCTTTGGTTGAACCCTGTGCAAAATAATTTATAAAGAAAGAAGGTTCATTACCATCTATAACTTAATAAAGAGGTCTAATGGTGCATCCTCTCCATGTACTTTAAAAAGAAAAATAATATATGTAAGCCTCATTAATAATCTAATAAAAACATCGTACAACATGCACTATTAATGTTAGTTGAAACTAAGGTGCTTGTTGCTTGTTTCTTTTGACCAACCCAAACAAGTACCTTAGAGTCTATATCAAGGATCATTATATCCTCTATTAACAAGTAATTTTGAATCAAATTGAAGACTTTAGTAGCCTCCAAATAAGAGAAACTTATTCAAAGGTAGAAAACAGAATATGAAAGAAAAGCATGAAAAAAATAAAAGTCACAAAAGTCATATTTCAAAACTTAGATCTCCTAAGAAGCAAAAGCTAAGCTTTAAAAAGGGGGTTCTAAAAAATGTAAAATTTTTTTGGGGAAAAATTTGCAGCAGTAACAATTGGTGACTAGCTGGTGAACGTAGATCTCTGGAAAAATTAACTTTTAGAACCAAAAGTTGCTTTATGGTATTCTGTGAAATCAACTCTTCCCAAAATTTTAAGATTTCTTTAAGATGTTCAGACCTTTTCAGGAATGCAGGATTTATAACTTTAACATTGATTATAGTCCACTAGGATAGGGTAACTAGGTTTTCAAAGTTTCGATAACTATTCTGAGGACAAGATATGAGGTTCATTTACATCTGCATTCAGATTGCTTATAGCTCAGACACCACAGGACCATAAAAGAGTGTGGACAAACATATTCATTTGTTCCTCATTCCCATGCCTTTTGCACTCTTTTGATGCTTTTGGAATTTTGTCCTTTTGAGTCTTCCCGGATTGATTCTTTCATTTGAAAATTGGTTTAGGTTCTTCCATCCATAGTTTCCTTTTGTGTGAGAGATAGTTTGTTTTCATCTCACGGATGGAGAAGAACCTCTAAGAAATCTTATCTAATACTAATTTCATTCAATATGTATTTTGATGTATGCTTTCTTTCTAGGAAATTTTACTATTTTAATCCTTTTTTATTTTATTTGTGGCATGGGATCATTTTAAGCACCATATACATGTCCACCATGCTTCCTTTTCATGGGTCCATTGATGTTAGCTTCCTAAGGAATATTTTAGTGTGAAATGGATGGAGCCCCACAATAGTAATCCGGACTTCCATGACCTTAGTTATTTAACACGGATTAGACAGGACTTCAATGTGTTCACAACCTCTATTTAGATAGTCAATCAACTTAAATAATCTGAATCGTGCTACATGTATATTTAATAAGCATCTTTTTAGTCCAAATATTCATAGTTTACCCAAAAATCCAATGTCCTCCAAACATCAAAAAATTGTGTTGGCTTATTTGAAAACTGAAAATAAAGCAAATAAACAAACTAAAATAAATGAGACTCTAAGAAAGCAAATGTAAATAAGGAAAACTATCTATGAAAAAAATGAAGCAAAAAAAAAAAATTTATTTATGTACAGAAAAGAAAATCAAAAGCATCAAGTAAAATAAGGTTTGAGAACCAAGCCATTAACTAGCAGATTCTCTTCCTACCCCTGCAAATCCTAAATCTTATACGTTGAGGATCCTAAATTTTCAGCAATTAGAAACGGGTCGAACCAGAGATGTTGAAACTTAGTGTTCTTACCCCTTTCGTCATGTGGGTGATCCCATTTGAGGACTAAATCTCCCACCTCAAAACTCTTATTTACATACTTACGTTTGTCAAACCATCTCTTTATAATCTCCTACTGATGCCTAAATATTTCTTTAGCTTTGAGTCTAGAATCTTCTAACTTGAGTAAGGTATTGATTTTGACTTGTAAAACTTCACTATTGGATCCTATTGAAGCTTGGGCTAATTGGTAAGCCAGGAGTAAAATGTTTGGTGGAAAAATTGCTTCTTTTCCATAAACTAGAGTGTAAGGTGATACACCTAAGGAATTATTTGGTATGACTCTATCATCCGACAGTGCATTTGGGAGAGCTATATGCCAACCTCTTTGGTTTTCTATTGCAGTTTCCTTCAAAATTCTAATGAGATTTGTGTTGGTAGATTCTACTAATCCATTACCTTATGGATAATAATTAGCAGAATAATGTAACTTCATTCCTTTATCATTAGCGAATTCTGTAAGTTTAATTGATGAAAAATAAGATGCATTATCAAGAACTAGGGAAATTGGAACCCCAAACTTGGTCATATTATGTTCTTGCAAGAAATCAATGACTACATATTCATTTATTCTCTATAGTGGAATTGCTTCCACCCATCTGGTGAAGTAATCGGTAGCTGTAAGGATATATTTGTGCAGCATTGAAGAATTAGTATTAATCTCTCTAATAATATCAATTCCCCACTATTCAAATGGTTCTGAAAATACGACTGGTTGTAATGGCCCAACCTCTCTAACAAGTCTTACTCAACTTTGCTAGAAAGTATTGCATTTCCTTACATATGCATGTGCATATTTGAACAAGTTTGGCCAATAGTATCCTACCCTTAAGATATTGTGGGAAATGGTATATCTTGAATAATTCTCTCTCTCTAGACCATCATGCAATTATTTAACCACTTTAGCCACATCTTCATGTTCTAAACATCCTAGAAAAACTTCATCGTAGTTATTTCTAAAAAGAACTCCATCAATTACTTGATAGGATGTTGATTTCAACCGTAGTGCTCTTCTTTTCTTTGAACTCCAATGTTCCAAAAAATAACCTTGCTAGAGATGATGTATCAAGTCTCTATACCATGATTCTAGAGCTGTAAAAACGGGACACATGTCGATCATATGAACTTCGACCTTAATTTCCCAAACATTTTCCTCACCATTTTTACTTTCAACCATTAGCTTGCAAAGCCCTTGTCCTTTAATAATTGCTGCTAGCTTAAAATCTAAATCGTATTCTTGTAGAGTAGTAACCTATTTTTTTCTTCTCTTGTCCAACTCCTTTTGCACAGAGAGGCTTCAGAATGTTGGGTGAGGAACAACCACTTTAGTCCGATTCTTAAGTATATATGGCCTATATTTCTTTACCGCTTTAAATAATATGTACGCTTGCTTGTCAATGGTAGGGTAGTTCAATTCAGCACCTTGCAGACCAGTTCTCATAAATAAAATAGGGAATTCATCTCCCCCTTCTTCCTTTTGAGTTAGCACCACTGTGAGAAAATTATCAAAAGCAAAAGTGTAGAATATGAAATATTTATCAAAATCATGACTTATAAATGAAGGTGCATGTGTTATTTCTATTTTGATCTTAGTAAATGCATCCTTCTCTATGTCAGTCCATTTAAACTACACACTCTGCTTAACCATTTGCTACAAAGGTTTGACTATTTGTGCATAATCAGGAACAAACATTCGCAAAACATTAATGGACCCCATAAACGATTTCATACCCTTCTTATTATGGGGAAAGGGGATTTGCACTATAGCTTCAATCCTTTATGGGTCTATGGAGATTCCTCTTTTAGAAATGACATGACCCAATAGCTTTCCTTCCATCACCATGAAAACACATTGCTTGGGATTCAATGAGATACTATATTTCCGATAATTCTCAAAAATTTGTCTTAAATGATATATATTTTCTTCTCTTTTGTTTGAAAATACTGTTACATCATCCAAGTAGACCACCACATTGTGGCCTATCATTCCCTAGAAAGCTATGTCCATGGCCCTTTGGAAAGTAGCTCCAGCATTAATTAATCCAAAGGGCATTCTCCTATAGGAAAAGGTTCCCCACTTTGTATGGAAGGTATTTTTCATCCTGTCTTGTTCTACTACCAGTACCTGATTGTAGCCCGAAAACCCATCCAACAAGGAGAATAACTTGGAGCCTGACACCATATACAAAATATGATCCATTGGAAGGACTGGATAATTGTCTTTGTCTGAAGCACGATTCAAATTTCTAAAATCAACACATAGTCTTATTTCTCCATACTTTTTTATAATTGGCACCAAGTTCACTACCCATTCCTAGTGACTAACCTTGAAAATAATCTTAGCATCAAGTAATTTCCAGCTTAAGATGCATCTTCCAAAGTTGTTGCTAGAAAGTTTTTAAAACAGATTTAATAGAAATAATGTGTTGGATTATGCGAGTTTCATATGTCTTCAGATCATCATAAGTCCAAGCAAATACATCCTTATACTGCTGAAATAAATTCATGAACTTATTTCTTTCACCTAGAGAACAACATTTCCCCAAGTTGACATTATGTTCCCAGATTGATTAGCTCATACTGCATTGATTAACTTTGTGTTTTAACATTCACTGGACTTTAGAATTTGTTATTTAGATCAAACATCCCCTCTAATGTCCTTGCCCCTTTTGGTATGAAATTACCATTCTAAAGATTCTCTTTGTGTTCCTCATCATCAATAACTGCATCTTTAAAAGTTTCCTCATTGGTTAAGAATTCCAAAATCTGTTGGTCATCATCAAATACTCTCAATTTGGTGACATTGTTAGGTACGGATGACTGAAAATCATTTCAATTGAACATTTGTTATTTGTAGGCACCAATCTTGCAGTAGAGGTAGCTAATAAATCAGCTGCTGCATTTTTTAGTCTAGGAATAGAATTAATATCAAAAGCATCAAAATTTGTTATGAGTCCCCAAACTTCATTTTGATACCCTTTTAAATGAGGAGATAAACAATGGATTGTATTGTGGACCTGTTTTACAATTATTTCAGAGTCTCCAAAGACTTTTAAATTCCTAACTTTAAACTCAATTGCCTTTTTTAATCCTTGAATCAGTGATTCATATTCAGTCGTATTATTCATGCATTCAAATTGTAATCTACAAGATAAAAAATGTTTATTTTTTTCTGGATCAATTAGGACACAACCGTCCCTCGATCCTTCTTGATTTTTCGAACCATCAAAATAAAATAACCAAAACTGATTTTCTACTTCTAGAGCACTAGATCTATTTTCTGAAACAGAAACTAAATTAACTATATTACAATCAAAATTATCATTCCGAAAAAGCTGAAGGAGATCAGACTATTCATCTGATTCACTATTGGCCTCTCCCACTTGATAATTTCCTGGTTCAAGTTCTAAAAATCAATCTCCCAAAAATGAATGTGAGAAATTCACAGGTTCATTTTTGCCTTCAAGTTGTGTTACATTATATTTCATATGTGGTTCTCTAAGTACTTTAAACTAATTCTGACAACCTTTGTAAGGTAACCACAAGCGTGACCAACCTATTGCAAAATAACCATTAAGATTTTCAGACCAATCCCTACTCAGTATCAAACCATAGGCTTCAAGGGTGTCTACTACCATAATATCTATGTACTGACAAACCCTTTCGTTGGATTCTAGTTGAATTAGTACATTCTTTATCTCTCTGGCCACCTCGACTATCGTTCTATCCATTTGAATGATTTAACTAGCAGAGGGAGTAGGTTTCCCATTTATATTTTTACAAACTGACAAGGGAATGACATTTGAAGATGATCTAGAATCTACCAGACAATTGTGTACATTCAGATTAAATATTTCAAAGGTCAACAGGAATGGCTTAGTTTGAGACTTAGACTTTCCTCCAATACTATTAAATTGAGCACATAGATCTATGGACAAACACACAACTCACAAGATAGATCACACAATTTACTCATCAATTAAATAATGAAACCGTGTAAAATGGATTGCAACTATGAATGCTTTCATTAATCAAAATGTAATTAGATAATAATTACAATGAAGTACAATGGCTAAATAGCCACAAGCAATTCAAATCCACATGAGGAAATTCGAATTGATTAGACTCTACTTTACTGTAGGTAACTAAGACCTTGTCTAAATCATTATTGGAGGACTCATTAGTTAACTTACCTTGTCTAAATCGTTACCGGAGTTCTAAAACACAACTCAAGTGTCTAATTCAGTGTTTACTAAGGATAACTAACTGTGGTACGTAAGGAATGTGCCCCTCCTGCATGCAGCCATGCAGACCTAGCACTAACTGAATGTAGAGGACTACAACTAAATGCAACTGACTCCTAATTGAGCTTGACTATTCACCAACTCAACTCAACTAACCTAGTTTGGTATCGGCATTCCCAGTGGCTCCTAAATTGTAGGAATTGATCTAGGAGGCTCCTAAAATGATGCATGCAAGTGCAATCAGTGGTAGTAGGCCTCAATTAGTGTTCCCCACACTTTAGTAACTGAAACATGTGCCCCAATTAGGCCAAGTGGACCCAATGGTGCTAGTGAATAAAAATAGACTAGATGGACTCCCGATTTAGACATGACTCCTGATTTAGACATATGACCAAATTAGACAAGGGAGGATTAATAATCCTAAAACCCCTCCGAATGATAACTTGGAAAATATGTGGGCATTGGTAAATAATACCATAGGTCACCCATTACATAAAATAAAGTAAAGTAACTACTCAATACAAGGAGCTAAGGAAAAAACCACATGGGAAAAAATCCCCTCCTCTAACTAAGCAGATAGAATCAGGATTCAAGTTTGAAAAACTTGAAAATGTGTTGTTGCAATATCTGTGATGTAGCGGAGAAGCATGCATGATGTTTTGTGCATAGGTATCCTAGAGCATGGCATGTAGACTTCTCCTTCTTTTCCCAAAATGATGATGGAAGGAAGGAGGAATGTAACCTTTGTCTCTTGCTGGATGAAGAGGTGTATGATCAGCTCTATTCTTCTGAATGTAGTGAGACTGATCCCTTTCCATGTAGAATCTTACATGGATTCTATTGCATCTCTCTGAAGGAGGTAATATTGCATGACATAGCACAAGGTTCTTTCCCTTCTGAGTGACAGACGGGTTTCCAGTCATCTTCCTAGCTTCCAGTTTGGAAGTAGGGACTGGATATGGATTTGAAACACCCTGAATCTCAATATCATAAGTTGATACAGCTAGATCTACAATACTAGTTGAAGCAGTAAAAGAACTAAATGAAATGATTTTACCTTCCCTTGTAAGTGGCTGCTGAGAGTGAATTGGTTCTGAAAATGGCATGAAGTGTGAGAACTCATATGCCTTAGAGGCATGATTTGCAACACCCTTCGCTATGATGTTTCCATTAGAGATATCTATGATCTCCACTGAGTTAGGACAAAATATCACTCACTTTGGAGATCTAGTATGAGTCATCTAGTATATAGATAACAGGTTTGAAGCTAGGGAGGGAACATTGAGCACATCTTTGAACCTTCCATGTTCAAGCTTGATAGAGTCCTTCCCTTTGGTTTGAACTCTATTGTTATTGCCTATCTGAATACTAGGAACATCAAAAGACTATAAAGAGGAGAATGATTCTTTAGATCCAACCATATGATTGGAAGCTCCAGAATCAATGAGGAAGGCATGTGTTGTTGAGAAGCTGGCCTTCAATGCATGACCTCTTTCAAAGCAATATTATGTGTCTTTTGTGTCTTCATCCTTCCTTGTGCTAGTAGGTGTAGTAATGTTATGTTTCTTTAGAAGAAGAGTCATTTCATCAATTAGATTTCTCATGCAGGAGCTATTTGGATGAAATCCCCTTCCACAGTAGGAACAAAGGGTCTTCCCTTTTCCATTCTTCTTGCTTCTCTTCAAACCTGAAGGCTCTTTTGACTGCTCTTTCTTCATAGGCGAATCATCTCTTTTATTTCCTTTATCATTCACTACCTTACCTCCTTTTGTAACCAGTGCTTGATCTTTGGAAGATTGAATGATCCCCATTTGGATCAACTTGTCATGCTCATCAGTGAGAGATTCAATGAAGCTGTTAAGAGTGGTCATCTTCTAGTTTGGAGTAGTGAGCTTCAATGAATGAAAGGTTGACATAAAGAATGAATAGTCTACACCAATTTTTGAGAGGATGGCAAGAATAATTTGATCATCCTCCTTTTCAACCTTGCATAGCTTCAATTCAAACACCAAGCTCTTGAATTTTGTAAAAAATTCATTTAGTGTTTCGAAATTGGATGGATGAAGGGAGATCAACTCATTCTCAGGCTGATAGACCCTAAAATCATCTTGCTTATCAAACAATGAAGCAATCTTATCCCATACCTCCTTGGGAGTCTTCAATCCTTTGATGTGGAAAAGAAGATCTTGAGAGATTGAGAGGCACAAGCATCCATATGCTGCACTTCATCAATCCTATTGAAATATTTATCTTTGTCATGTTAAGAACCAACTCTACCTCTATATCCATTGTGAGCATAAAAAGTTGTTTGGAGCAAAGCTGCATCTCCATGTCCTCCTTCCACTGGTGGTAATTGAAAGGAGTGAGAAGCTCTATTAGAGAGGCAATTTTGAAGAAGATTTAGCTGATGTAGCGAATGCAGTGAGGAGAAAGAGCTGCTTCTAGTGAATGCAGTGAGAAGAACTGATAACCTGTAAATCACACAATCAAACAGACAAATTAAGGTCAAATACCTGCACATTTCATTTTTTCATCACACCCAGTATAATTGATCAAGCAAGCTTGATCAACAATTCATTAACTTGGGGTATTAAGTGGTAAACCTTTTGCTTTTGGTGCAGAGTAGGAATGGAGCAAATTGCTCAAAAAAAAATGATCTAGCTGGATATCTGAGGAGTAGAGTGCCTTGTCCACTGAGGCTCTGATACCATATTAAGTTGAGCACATAGCTCTATGGACAAACACACAACTCAAAATATATATCACACAATTTACGCAACAATTGAAGAATGAAACAGTGCAAAAATGGCTTGAAACTGTGAATGCTTTCATTAATAAAAAAGTAATTAGATAATAATTACAATGAATTACAATGGCTAAATAACCACAAGCAATTCGAATCCAGATGAGGAAACTTGAATTGATTAGACTCTACTTGACTGTAGGTAACTAAGACCTTGTCTAAATCATTATCGAAGGACTCCGTAGTTAACTGACCTTGTCTGAATCATTATCGGAGTTCATCGAAGTTCTAAAATACAACTCAAGTGTCTAATTCAATGTTTTCTAAGGATAACTAACTATGGTAGGTGAGGAATGTGCCCCTCCTGCATGCATCCATTCAGAGCTATTGCTAACTGAATGTAGAGGACTAGAACTGAATGTAACTAACTCCTAACTGAGCTTGACTAGTCACCAACTCACCTCAACTGGACTTGGTTGGTATCTGTTATACCAAAATCATATCACCATCATGTGATAAGACATTTGACATACCTATTTGCCCTGAATCCCAGCTTATGGAGTGGAAACTAAATGGTTTTTCATCAATCTTACATGAAAATTCCCAGCACCAGGCATGCCCCTTTATCAAGGAGTGGTACCCTTGTTCGCACCGCCCATACTATGTTTCCCGTAAGCAGTGCCACCTCTTATAGCCCTTAGTCCATAAGCGGTTATTACTAGAACCGCTCTGTCATTGAAGGAAAAACGTGGTACCCTAGGTAAAAAGGGAAAAAGAGAAGCTTCTTGAGGCTTCTAGATGATAAGCCTTGAGATATCCCTTATCCCTACTGTAGTGGGTCAGTTGATCTCTAGATCCCCGATCCTAGGATCTTGGAGGCCACCTCGCCCACAAATATCTAAACCTATCCTATCCATCTAGCCTTATAAATACAAGCTTATGGCCATGGTTGAGGGGGAGAACACTGAAGGTATTGTTATGCTATTGGATTGATCCTTGGCCCAAGATCATTTGGAGAGAGCATGTAGAGATAGAGTAGGAGATTTTGGGGATGAGAATTTGGTTTCATGGAGATGCATGTCAACACTAAGACTTGGTTGTAAACTTCTTCATATTTCATTAATGCAAGTTGATTTCTGTCCCACATATGTTGTTGTTGTTATGATTTCGCATATATGTTGCTAGATTCCTTAGTCACTAGCATAGATTAGTAGATCATATTCTGGTTGCTTTGATCTGTTTCGTGTTGAGCTTGATTGCAAGTACATAGGTGGACTATAAAAGCCTTGTATTCCAGATATCTATGGCATCTAGGGAGAGTGTTCAACCTCTATCCTCTATTTGTTTTGGATCTGAACCATTCAAACCAGTGGAACACCTTTCTGTCCGCAAGAGGTGAAATATTCCAGCTAACAGTATTGGCACTCCTAGTGGCTCCTAAATTGTAGGAATTAATCTAGGGGGATCCTAAACTGATGCATGCAAGTGCAATCAATGGAATTAGGAATCAATTAGTGTTCCCCACACTTTAGTAACTTAAACATTTGCCCCAATTAGGCCAAGTGGACCCAATGGTGCTAGTGACTAAAAATAGATTGGATGGACTCCCAATTTAGACATGACTTGTGATTGAAATATGACCAAATTGGACAAGGGAGGATTAATAATCCTAAAAAATAATGAATTCATTTATATCTTTACCTAATGGTACATTGTATTTAGTTTTACTAGGTTGAGGATCCAAGGCTTCCAAAAGTTTCTTCTTTTGTTGCAATAAATTACATAGTTCAAATAATGAAACATTTGCTTTGGTTTTCTTAATATCTTCTACTATATCATATCCCATTTCTGGTTCCATTGAACTTTTCTTATTATTGTCTGACTTATTCTCCACAACCTTTGTTGGTTTACTTACTGTTGGAGCTTTCTTCTTTGCTATGACCTTTCAAGGTATTGGTGGGATTTGAGTCTTATTAGAAAGCTTTTTCATACTTTCTTGGAACTTCTTAATCTTGGGAAATAAAATCTCATATGTTATTGGTCCCTGACTTCTTATTGTGATGTTTATTGCTGAAAGTTGCATTTCTTTAGTGGGTTCTTCTTCTTCCAACCCTAGCATGGTCATACAATCCCACAAAACCATAGTAGTTTCTTCCGAAGTTGTTTCTATTTCAATTTCCTTTTCTTCCTTAACTTCAGTTTCTGTTAGTTTAACATCCAATAGTGGATTCATGACTAGGTTCATTCAATTAATCCACTGAGGGAATATTTTCTCCGAGTGGGGTTGTTGGTGAAAAGTACAAAATTATCCATACCAATTTCAGTGAGATTCAGCATAGAAGAATTATCGGTGGGCGGCTGGGGTGGACTATTTTCCTCTTTCTTCTTGAAAAATTGTCTAAATATATTTCTAGAAGAACCCACTTCTTTATCTTTATCTAATTCAACAATCTTGTTTGAGATATTTTGTACCATTTTAACCACATTTTCTAATTCGTTTGAACATTCCTATTTGGGTTTACTCAGCAACAAAGGCTTCTTATTAAAAGTTATTGTATTTGAATCTACATACTATTTATTTATACTCTTGAGTTCCTCTTCCACCTTCTTAGATTATTCATAGGTTTCTAATAATGAAGGTTTTACCGACCACTTCATGAACATCGCTATCTCTGGTGAAAGAGCCAAAGAATAATATTTTATTAATGTCTCTTCAATAGGCGTTATGGAAGCACTAAAATTATTCAAATGGGGAGCGAACCTATGATTAAAATCAAGCACTTTCTCTTTTTTCTCCATCTTTAGAGAAAGTAATTATTTCATCAGAGTAGTTGTGGTTCTTTGGCGTCCAAAATTTCTCTTAAACAGTCTTTCAAATGTATTCCAGTTTGTGATTCAATTCGCTTGCAGGACAAAATACCATGATGCTTCCTTTCCTTTAAGGGTATGTGGAAACAATATACATAGTACATATTCATGTTCTGCTGTTGATAAGACTTCAATGGATAAGAAAAAAAATTGTAAATGATCATCCACATCAATGCCTTCTGTCAGGTCTATAACACCCCAGTTTTGACCCCATTTGCATTACATATACATGATACATATATTGTAAATAATCATGGTGCAGAGCTAAAGGCAAAGGCCCCACCATCGAATTGGTTACGCTATTTTTCAGATTGGAATTTTCATCGATGGTATATCGAGACATACGACATATATTAAGTTGTGGCATCATGTAACTATGCATTTTAATTAAATAACCCCAACCAGCTATGTTCATTACAACCAAATTGAGAAGGGGCATGATTTCCTAGATTTCCTAAGGTTAAGGGGGGAATTGATAAACCTAGATTTCGTGGGAAAATCCATGTGTCACCACTCTTTTTGCTCACCTTCCCTTGTCTCATCCATCCACCACCTTAATCATTCTGTTGTTAGTTGGGGCATCTATTGCTAGCAGGAAAACCACTACGCTCACGCCTGCACTCTCTCCATGACATTCCTTTTGGGTTGCAGATGGTCTGTCCACTATCTGGATTGGTAGCTGTTCATTTTCCCCATGCATAGTGGAGTTAAAAGGGATTAAAATCCATTGTGTGGGGGTTCGTTCTCCTCTTCCTCACCGACTGTTGGCCTGAGGATCGGTTCTTCCTCTTGTTCACGCAGAAAGTCTGTGTTTTGACTCCACCATTGTTGGACTGTGAAATGTTGCCATGGTTTTTCAATGTGAGATTTTTTTGTGGTTTCCTTAGTGATATGCCTTCCTCCTATCTATGTTGAGGATCAGTTTCCTTCCCGCAATCCCATTGTAGTTTTCCAGATATTTCATTATTGATCGTGGACTATGGTTTTCTTTTGTGGTTTGTTGGCTATTGTTTCCCACATTTGTTGGTTGAGTTGCCTTTGCGATTTGGGCTACTGTAGATCCCTGTGGAATCATTTTGGCCACGATAGGGCCAAGAACGATTCAGGGGTTTGTTTTCCCCTGTCAAAGCTTTAATTGCTAGTTTGCTGCATGAACACAGTGGTTGGTCTTAGGACTACATTGGAGTGGTGATGAGGACCTGATGTACTTGACAAGACTGGTGTGTTTGGGAACCACACAGACAGATCCAAATGGCTAGCTTTCTTCTCCACAACCCCTAAATAGCACTGGAAGGGAGATCAGGGTCTGAGGGACTACATTGTAGAGAAAGGACTGATTTCCTTATGTTGGGTGTGTGTGTGGGTGTCATAGAAGCCAGGATGGTTCTGGTGTAGGTGTCTTTAGCTCTTCAATGAGCTCACCAACTTAGCATTTATCCTTTCCTAGCTTCTGGATGGCCTAATAAACCCAACTTTGTTGGCTTGGCTGTTTTGATGTTCGCCTGATAAACCCAACTGTGTTGGCTTAGCTAAACTGTGTACCCTTTTTGCATTGTTATCCTTGTCTATGTGTAATCCTGTTAGTTCCTTATTCCTTGGGGAATCATGCCCGACTCAGGGGTGGTAGCGTTGCTGAGAGATTAAGGAGCACGCGGGCCTATGGTTGGGTCGAATGTTGCAGTGACGTTGCTGGTTGTGGGATGATTTCTTATTAAGATAAGTATTCTTTCCTGACTTGTGTCTGCAATCATATTTACCATTGATGAATGATAATGTACATGCGAATGCTGAAATTGTATATGAATTCATGTTGTTTTACTTCTGCTATGCATATGAATGATTAATGCATCGTAGTATGTTTTATGTTTTTAAGTATCTTGCTTCAGAATAATATGTATGTATGTTCATGTTCATGGGGGCTATATTCCTAGATGATTTGATGTATGGTACCGTTTTCTTGCCTGGTCAGAGGGTTGGGGACGTTATAGTGTGGTATCAGAGCAAAGGTTGTAGCATGGGCCTAAATGGGCCATGAAGATGTAGTGATAGAGCTTATGTTGCAGCATTTGAGCCTCAGAGGGCCATGAAATATCAGTTAGCAGAGGAAATTTTCTTACTTTCCAGAAGAAACCAGGAGAAAATGGGTGAATGATAGGGAAATTCATAAAATTTTCTAAGTGCCATAATTATCGGCTCATCGGAAAAGTTAGTGAGAATTTCTTCTGATGCAGCAGAAGAGCTAGTCTGAAGGTCACCCGACGTGGGACAAACAACCTTGGTTTCAGAAAATTCTCTAAGTGCTTGGCCGTTGGCACATCGGAAAAATTAGATAGATGAACCTACGATGCAGACCCGACGATGGAAAAATTAGTTAGATGGATCGGCGACATCTAGTTTATCGACCACCTGATGCCGACCATCAGTGATCGACACCACTAAGTTGAAGGGATCACCGATGACACATCGGCGATGTTTAGTAAATCGATCAGGGACTTTTAGCCATTTGGACCGCCGACAGTGACGAAGAGGAAATTTTGGAGAAAACCTTGCAAAGTAGTGAAACGATCAGCGATCGATGATTATTAGTTGATCGCATCGCCGATGCCTAGATGATCAAGTTGCTGACACGGCGAAAATTTTGGTGACTACATCAGAAGAGATTGGTTGATGGTGCACCACCATTGTGGCTAGCTAGAGGACTATCCTTCCGATGGATAGAGTCCCTGATCGTCGATGCCACAGAGGATAGTTGTTTCGATAGTCGATACGGTGGAAGACAGAGGAGAAAAATTTTCAAAAATTTCTCTAAGGCACGAGATCATCAGCCATCGGAAAATGTTAGTGGTACGGGTCACCGATGAATATCAGAAGAAGTTAGTGGTTCGTGTGCCCATTGTTGCAGAAGTCTACTGCACTAGCCTTCCGACATATACAGGTTCCAACTGTCGATGCTGATTAAGTTGTGCTTCAGATCACCGATCAAAAGTTATTAGAGGATCGGACCGCCGATCAAAAAAGGTTCAACATTGATGAACAGTCATTGCAGCTGCCTAAGGGACTACCCATCCGATAAAATAAAGGATCTGATCGTCGACATATCAAAGATGTATTGCCACCTGGTCACCGCAATGATGGGGAACATAGTAACTTGGATCGCTGATGTGTAGGAGTTAGTCCTTCCGACGGCCGATGGGGTATAAGATCTGCGGGGACTGCAGTGGGAGTACCACCCGCAGTTGCGTCTGCCTATTTAACTATGCACCCGATATTAAAAGGGTAAATCAATCGACGATGGAGATTTGCAAAGGATAATACCAATGGTTGAGTATTAATCTGCTTAAGTAAAGTGCATTTTAGTTATGAGGTGAACATGTAATATTAAAAGAAGTAACAGATCTATGGTGGAAAATGAATCAAAGGAGGATCTATGCCTATCATTTGTTCTGTTGTTGAAACTTACAGGAGAGACAAGGATGGATGATATGGTGGGAATGAGATACTATGGTTAAATGGTGAGCAGGATCAATGGCTTAGAATGAAGAACACTAGATCTATGGACAGGAAAATATGCAATTGAACACGATGCATGGTTAACAAGAGAATAAAATAATGTAAAGGAAAAATCACATGGATATGGGTTATTTTTATGTTTATGCATTGGAAAGAGAGAGCTCATGAGTCTACAGAAGAAGCCAACTCAAATGAATATTTTATCCACTTGTCAAGTAACTAGGTAGGTCATTTTCCTCTTACCAAAAGCTATTTAAACATGGATAATATAGAAGAGGTAGATGGTCATGCAATGGAATAGCATAAAATAGAGGAGGTCTTTGAAGACAAGGATTGTGAAGTTTTTGATACTATTATGTCCATTAATTCAATATACTTGTAGATGGAACCGAGGCAGATGGAGTCTTCTGGTCTTATTTACATATTTTTAGCACTGAGGAGACCCTAAAATTCCTAGAATTTATTGATTGGTGTGCCTGTAATTATTCCTCTTTCGAGAGGGTAATTATGGATGTAGCTAACTCTAAAATCCTTTTCCCATCAGTCCACTAATAGTCCAAGATACATTTTCTTTTCTTGCTACTTTCACCCAATCATCTAAAGAGTTTAATGAAGAAAGTTTAATTCTATCATTCAGAGATGCTACTATGGAGCAACAACAAGATTTCTTTATTACTTGTTTCAAACCATATATATCCTTGCAAAAACCAATCATTCGCAGTGGAAACAAGTATGTTTAATGAATAAACTCACTATGTTATATCCCTTATAAGTCAGTTTCTAGGTTTAGACATTGATAGGTATGTGAGTGAGTCCATAATGAGTTTGTTGTTCAATATCAGTACTATTCAAGTTGATTCAATTGATTCAAGTCAATATTGTTGCCTTAAATTTGATGAGTTTCTAGATGAGAGCATCCATTCACATCTAGTTAACTTCCACAATGTGAGGTTTTTCATATTTCAGTCTTATTTGATTAAGATGTTCCTATTTTTCAATGAGTAGAACCTACAATTTCCATACTTGGTTTTCAATGATGAGATGAACGGGAATTTTCTCAAATATATGAACTTTATTATGTCTGAGGTGTATAAAGTGTTTTTCCAGCAGAAGTTTCCCATAGTACTACCTCTTATGAAGGAAATGCTATAATTTTCATCTGGAAAAAGAATTGGGGACTGGTTCTTGTTGGAGGAAGGTACAATAACAAGAGTGTATGTATTTGTTCATCAACCTTACATTTTACCATCTTTCTTAACTCTTGATATTTTTTCCTTAGAGGTTTTAAAACAAAATATCATTGTTCAGAATGAGCAATTTATCAATTTCAAGAAATCATCTGAGATTAAGTTTCCATGGGTAGTTGGCCCATTCATCATAAAAGTAAGGTTGCTTTACCTATAGTGGAGAATTTATTAAAGGAAATGAGGTTCCAAATAGTTCCAACAATCAATTATGATCCTCATCATGTTATATCAATAAGAAGGCAAATCAACAAGGACAAACCATTCGAGGATCATGAAGTTGAAGGCTTTGTCAAGAGTGCCAACTGGAAAGATTATCCTCATGTGGCACAAAATGAGGAAGATACTCAATAGGGATCCACATCACCTATGAAGGATGATAATGATGATGTACAATGAGATCCTTTGGTTGTTGATCCAGCAACTGAGAAGATTACACCCATTGCTAGTCATTTTGATAGGACTAATAAGAGGGATTTTTCTGATGCCATGGATATAGAAGAAGAAGAAACTACTCATACTCCAAAGAAGAAAAAGGTTGAACATGAAGGACAAATGGTGAAAGAAACAGAGACACAAGGTAATAAAAAGCAAGTGAAATTCAAAGGACCAGCCTTTGAAATCAAAGAATACGCCTTCTCAGAGACACTGAAGGATTCTACCTCTAAGTTCAAAACTAGGGATGCACTATTTGAAAAGTATAGAGATGAAAAGGATGCAGCTACAAATGAGTCTTTGAAAATATATGAAGATGTTAGGAAAATATCCAGCAAAGATGTATCTTTAGTGACTATCAGAGATCACAATCAAAACAAACTCAACTTGGCAATAACAACTAAGAAATTTTTTTTTGAGATGAGGATGAGTCTAGAAAACATTCCTATACATGATATAATTCATCTTCAGAAATAGACTGAGGAAGTGATATATAGTGACCTACTCAAAACCAATTTAAAGGTGTCTATATTGCAATGTGCTAAGAGTAAAGTGTAGAACTAGTTCAGATAAGAAAGGGTTGAAAATAAAGCTCATCAATAACAATTAAAAAGATTCAAGGTGATTTGTTGGCTACTGATAATGAAGTTGATAAAGGAGCAACAACACACAAGTTTCTAAATGAAAAAGAAAACACCATTCAGTTGCTTAAAAAGAAATTGAAGATCCTAGATACACAGCTCATACAAGCTACATAGCTTACAAATCCAAAGAGGGAAAAAGAGACTCTCAATAATGAATTGTATAATTGTAAAGCAAATACTTTAAAGTTCGTTGAAGAAAAGAAACAATGGAAAAAATACATGGGTATTTTGGTTGAAAATGAGATGGATATAAAAGGAAAGAAAGAAGAATTGGATAAATAATTGAATGAAGAATAAAAATATCCTAAAGAGCAGATTGATTCACCTCCTGCACAAATGAGTGCATATTCTATTACACAAGTAATGTCTTAGGTTAGCCTGAGAGATTTGGATATTCCAGGATTGAAAAATCAAAATAATAATTTGTAGATTTTGTCCTTGAAAAGGGAGGAAGATAGAAAATCTTGGGAAAACATATGCAAAGAGATTTCATAAAAAAATGACAAGCTTATGAAATAGGTGACAGGACAGTTTCCTGTATAGGGATCCAAGAACATTATTTGGGATGTACTTATAGCTGAAGAAACCAAACTGACACCTTACCTAGATTATATTTTGGACACTGAAATTGTAATGTAGGCTCCCAGGAAAAGTGTAACAACAGTAAAAGAAAAATTGAATAAGAATCCCATAGAGATTGCTAACAACACTATTCATTTTCGAAATGGTTTGACAGAAGATGAACTGAAAGAAGCAATCATCAAAGAAAAATTTTCCATTATTACTTGGGAAAGGAAGGTTGTGAGTAAACATCATCATCTTGACACCATGGAAAAAAAATTGCAATTATGAACCAGGAAATTGAATTGTTTATTGAATCAATTTCCCCATTATGCAAAAAGAGTCTACCTTTCTTCTGGGAAGAAAAAGGTAAAATGTTCTCTCAAAAAAATATCATGATCGTTTGGTCAAATGCATATTAGACCATAGAAAATTTGAATATATGCAGCAAACACTGTTGAGAAAGGTAATAGCGGATAAGTTAGTAGATTATTTTGAAATGCTATTTTCCTTCAAAGCCACGTGTGCATGACTGCCATATTTTTCATATACAGACCACTTGGAGCTAAGAGCAGTTTAAAAAGAAATGGCCATCCTGGACCTACCATCTGTTGATTAGTGGAAAGTGGTTAAAAAATATAGGAGATCCAAGTACAAGATTCATGAATGGAAATTGTTGAATATTGTTTAAGATTATTCTTGAAGACTAGTTAACTAGGAGTTTATTTTTATTTTCATAACAATTATTAGTTAGGAAATATAGATGACATATGTAAAAAGGAAGTTATTTTCTATTTTTAGAGCTAGTTATTCAGCTCATGGAGCAATATTTTGTATAGGAACACGTTTTTGTAATAGAACAAGGGTTGGAACACGTGAGATATTGCATGGTAATCTATGTAATGTCCCCTCCCCTCTACTCAACGAAGAGGATGCGACCAACACTGCTACTGCTATCAAATGGGAAATATATCTGATGTACATAAACCAAAATGCATATGGTGGTGTATAATTCATTAAAATACGGAAGAAGAAAAATAAATTCAACACATTCAATCATTGCATTCATTGAACATAAAATACATACACGTATGCATTAATATACAGCGTAAGAAAAAAATTCATTCAATCATTCGTCATGTTCACGATAATTTATAAAAAAAGTACATTGCAGAGGTTAAACAAAAAAAAATACTTATATTGAGAAGAAGCTTCCCTACAACTAGCTATGTTTCTCCAATGTTACACCCAAACATAGGCCAATGTGCTCCTCAATCTCTCAACACCACTATCACCCTCGAGCTGAGCATGATTTCCACAAGGAACTAGGGAACACAGACTTACACACAATGATACTATACACCCACAGTTAAGCCAATAATCACATCCAAACATAGTCATCCCACTAGCAGATGGGTTCCTTGGACTTACTCAGCTAAGCCAACACAAGGATGAACTTCACAGCAAAATACAAGTTCTGGGTAGGGACAAAAACATCTTGGGAACCAAAATTGAAAATGGCAAATGGGGAAAAATGACCCAAGTGATCCAATCATATTAGGAAGTGTTTAATGGCTTCATAGAGGAAAAATTACCTCTATTCACACCCAAATCGTGGATCTACCTTCCCAGCCACTGAGCTTTACAAAAACGAGTTTTTGGGCATGGACAAAATAAGGAAAACAACAGAAAACATGGGGATAAATGCATAGCAATCTCCAACTGCATGAGGAAGAAAAACACGACCTCGTAAAACACCCAAATCATAAATCTGAATTTTGAAAATGCCTATTGGAATTACGGGAGCAAATACAACCCCAACAAACACCAAAAACATGAATCCTTGAATTTTGAAAATGCCTATTGGAATTACGGGAGCAAATACGACCCCAATAAACACCAAAAACATGAATCCCTACTGCACATATACTCAACAACCCAAAATAAACTTCCCTTCCATGTCGAAAGATGGAAAAACTACAGAAAATATGAAGGAGAGAGAGCTCATCCACCTTCAGCTGTGTGAGAGAGCCCAACGTGAATGAGAATTGGTGAGGAATGAAAGACATGGGTGAATAATGGCTTGGGAATTTCTTTCCTAGGAATTACTTGTTTCATAAGTCAAAAACATGTTTCTCCAAAATGGGTGGTCTTCCGAATTTGAATTTGACCACCATACCTTTCTCATCCCAAGGAAATAACTTCCTCAACCAATTTATGGTAGAAATAAATGATTGGCACAAGACAAAATGGGTAGTTGACAACCATATGGGTTTTCCCTTTAACATTTGGATTTACCCTATTGGCTCAAAGGTTTGAATGTTTCCCCCTCCCTATTCCTTGTGAAATCATTCCCCCATCTCTTTCACATTGGGGCACATAAATAGTTGAAATTGTAATGCAGGCTCCTAGGAAAAGTGTAACAATAGTAAAAGAAAATTTGAATAAGAATCCCATAGAGATTGCTAACAACACTATTCATTTTCTAAATGGTTTGATAGAAGATGAACTGAAAGAAGCAATCATCAAAGAAAAATTTTCCATTATTACTTGGGAAAGGAAGGTCGTGAGTAAACATCGTCATCTTGACACCATGGAAAAAAAAATTGCAATTATGAACCAGGAAATTGAATTGTTTATTGAATCAATTTCCCCATTATGCAAAAAGAGTCTACCTTTCTTCTGGGAAGAAAAAGGTAAAATGTTCTCTCAAAAAAATATCATGATCCTTTGGTCAAATGCATATTGGACCATAGAAAATTTGAATATATGCAGCAATCACTGTCGAGAAAGGTAATAGCGGATAAGTTAGTAGATTATTTTGAAATGCTATTTTCCTTCAAAGCCACGTGCGCATGATTGCCATATTTTTCATATACAGACCACTTGGAGCTAAGAGCAGTTGAAAAAGAAATGGCCATCCTAGACCTGCCATCTGTTGATCAGTGGAAATTGGTTAAAAAATATGGGAGATCCAAGTACAGGATTCATGAATGGAAATTTTTGAATATTGTTGAAGATTATTCTTGAAGAACAGTTAACTAGGAGTTTATTTTTATTTTCATAACAATTATTAGTTAGGAAATATAGATGACATATGTAAAAAGGAAGTTATTGTCTACTTTTAGAGCTAGTTATTCAGCTCATGGAGCGATATTTTGTATAGGAACACATTTTTGTAATAGAACAAGGGTTGGGACACGTGAGATATTGCATGTTAATCTATGTAATGTCCCCTCCCCTCTACTCAACGAAGAGGATGCGACCAACACTACTACTGCTATCAAATGGGAAATAGATCCGATGTACATAAACCAAAATGCATATGGTGGTGTATAATTCATTAAAATACGGAAGAAGAAAAATGCATTCAACACATTCAATCATTCCATGCATTGAACATAAAATGCATACACGTATGCATTAATATACAGCGTAAGAAAAACATTCATTCAATCATTCGTCATGTTCACAATAATTTATAAAAAAGGTACATTGCAGAGGTTAAAAACAATAAAATACTTATCTTAAGAAGAAGCTTCCATGAAACTAGCTATGTTTCTCCAATGTTACACCCAAACATAGGCCAATGTGCCCTCAATCTCTTAGCTCCACTATCACCCTCGAGCCGAGCATGATTTCCACAAGGAACTAGGGAACACAGACTTACACACAACGATACTATACACCCACAGTTAAGCCAATAATCACATCCAAACATAGTCATCCCACTAGCAGATGGGTTCCTTGGACTTACTCAGCTAAGCCAACACAAGGATGAACTTCACAGCAAAATACAAGTTCTGGGTAGGGACAAAAACATCTTGGGAACCAAAATCGAAAATGGCAAATGGGGAAAAATGACCCAAGTGATCCAATAATCTTAGGAAGTGTTTAATGGCTTCATAGAGGAAAAATGACCTCTATTCACACACCAAATCATGGATCTACCTTCCCAGCCATTGAGCTTTACAAAAATGAGTTTTTGGGCATGGACAAAATAAGGAAAACAATAGAAAACATGGAGATAAATGCATAGCAATCTCCAACTGCATGAGGAAGAAAAACACAACCTCGTAAAACCCCGAAATCATAAATCTGAATTTTGAAAATGCCTATTGGAATTACGGGAGCAAATACAACCCCAACAAACACCAAAAACATGAATCCCTAAATTTTGAAAATGCCTATTGGAATTATGGGAGCAAATACGACCCCAACAAACACCAAAAACATGAATCCCTGCTGCACATACACTCAACAACCCAAAATAAACTTCCCTTCCATGGAGAAAGATGGAAAAACTATAGAAAATATGAAGGAGAGAGAGCTCATCCACCTTCAGCTGCGTGAGAGAGCCCAACGTGAATGAGAATTGGTGAGGAATGAAATACATGGGTGAATAATGGCTTGGGAATTTCTTTCCCAGCAATTACTTGTTTCATAAGTCAAAAACATGTTTCTCCAAAATGGGTGGTCTTCCTAATTTGAATTTGACCACCATACCTTTCTCATCCCAAGGAAATAACTTCCTCAACCAATTTATGGCAGAAATAAATGATTGGCACAAGACAAAATGGGTAGTTGACAACCTTATGGGTTTTCCATTTAACATTTGGCTTTACCCTATTGGCTCAATGGTTTGAATGTTTCCCCCTCCCTATTCCTTGTGAAATCATTCCCCCATCTCTTTCATGTTGGGGCACATACATAGTTGTGGTATTTTTATTAATTGCATAGTTACATGATGTAGAAAATTATATTGTGCCATCGGCTAGTATGATAACCATTAGCATCAATTTTTAATTGTCAAAACATAAAACACTAAATCCATGGCGGGGCCTTTACACCATGATTTACTAACTCTATTTACGTCATATATAATTTAATGCAATTGGGGTTAAAACTAGGGTGTTACAATCTATACTTTCAAATATTAATAAAGTTACAGAGCTGAAACTGGCCTTTTCAGAGATTCCTTTGTTTTCTTTATTATAGTCTCTTTTTTCCTTTCCTTATGTGCATGTGTTTGATGTTTACTAATTCCATTGTGTTTTCCCTTTCATGCTTGAATGAGTTTACAATAGTGCAAAATTCATAATCATATGCTCTGTCTATTAGTTTTAAACATTCACAAAACTTGCTCATCTAAAGTTAATGTTGAATTCATCCTTGTTAGATCCCCACATTAATGGACAATTTATAAATTCCTCCACAATCACAAGACAAAGTTATTTTTTCGGTAATGAGATTGCTACCTTTCCGCTATTAAAGTTTCCCATGCAACAAAATTGTTAATATTATTTTGCCACATTATGACTTCATTCCCAATGTAAATTTGTTTCAACCTCCAACAATCTTAATTTTATCTTTTGTTTAAATATATCTAGCCCGTGAGAAAAATAGTGAGAGATCCCTCTCTAGAGAGAAATAAGTTAGCTTTCTTTCCTAAATATTGGTTTTGTGATTTCCTTGTGTTCGAATAGTAATCCAACTCATTAGTACCTTAGTTACATTACTTAGTCAATTTTATTGCAGTTTTGCATTAATACACTATGTGGTAGACTAGGGGTGCTTAGTTGGACAAATGACAAGTCAAATTGGGGAATTCACACCCACATAAGAAATCCAGATCATTCAACCAGTCACATGTGTACCCTCATCATTGTTGGCACTCTCCAATTCATTGAACATGGACAACTTGGTTGACTAGAGCGCTAGAGGTGTCTTTTGTCCATTTTTTGCTTGATTTGGTGCATTTAATGCCACCTTGAGACTCTAAACCACCCATATTTCCACACCCATGCATGCCAAGGTGTAATCATTTCCCCACATAATATCATCCATGTCCAATCATTAATTTGTGGCTGTTTGGGCTGATTTGGAATGTGATTGGCCAACTTAGGGGGGATTGATGCCAATTTGGCAATTTTGACTTGTACACTCACATTGGGCTTCCATAGCCTCATGAAAATATTATTATGTAATATAAAAATAATAATAACATGTTTTTATGTTAGACAGTTAAAAATAACATGGTTCTGTTCACATTTGTGTGTGTAAATTGCTTCTCAATTAATGATTTTTGTTGGTTTTTGCACCAAATTTGATTTGTGAGTTTCTCTAACACTCCTAGATTCTCCTATGGTTCGAATTTATCACATGGTATCAGATCATGTTGGATATTATTGAGTTTCAAATCAATTGAGAGTGACTTGAGCTGCATTTTTAAAGGAATTCCAGTTAAAATCGAATTGTGTTTTGCAGAACATTCGTAAATTTCATCACCATTAGCGCAGGGAAAAATGGAATATACCCACATATTTATAACACCTTTCAACTTCTTCAATTGGAAGGAAGATATGGTGATTCAATTGAGGGCCAAAATTCTTTACATAGTTACCATGGGCACAAAGGTGGAGCCAAACTCTGTTCTTGAGAAATCCAAGTACTTCAACAGATTGGATGAGGTAGATGGATTTTTGTGTCTGAGCATATCAAGAGAGATCTTGTTCCACATTGAAATTTTAACAACACCCAATGAGTTCTGGGTAAAACTAGAGACATTGTTTGGGAAAACTGATGAACTATGTGGACACCAGCTTGGAAATGGGCTTATCAACTTAAGCCCAACACACTTTGACATTATCCAGGACTTCTTGACCAATTTTAAGTCACTTGTGTTGCATATAAAACAATATGGCATTGAGAAGAAATAGGACCAGCTGATTTTGTCCATACTTTCAAAGTTGGGGCAAGAGTTCTCAATTTTTGTAAGCATATTCCACTCTGGGAAGTGTTGCCACCTTTCACACACCTGGGTCACGTGGCAAAAATCTTCAAGCCACTCGGTGTGTCCTTGGGGGCAAGTCTCAAGTCAAGGCTGTCACCTTGTTCTTGACTCCTCCGTTTAGGCTCAACTCCTAACGAAGCCAAGGGGGGTAGACCCTATTAAGTTACTAAGGAGAATTACTTAGTGTTGTGATGTTTAAACTGAATGAGTTATTTAGGAGTTTACAATTTAACTATAGATAATCAAAGATGTCAAGATGTAAAGATGAGCACACGAAAGCAAAATGCTGAGACACAATATATATATAAAGCAAGAAATTAACCAGTGCCTTAGAATGGAGTCAAAAATAGAATCAATATGCTTGCATGTGCTTGGAGTGAATGTTTTGCGATTGCCTCTTGGTATGTTTTAAGTTAAATGTGAAGTATGAGTTGATTAAATTAGGCAAAGGGGGGACTCTAGATATACCTGAGAGTACTTGGAGTATGTCCAAAACTAAACCTTCATGGCTACCCGCAAGGAATATGTGGGCTGAAATGGAGTCTCTGGGGCTATTTTTCGTAACGCACCCGTTAGGG
The DNA here is from genome assembly GCA_001517045.1 of Pseudotsuga menziesii. Lineage (NCBI taxonomy): Eukaryota > Viridiplantae > Streptophyta > Pinopsida > Pinales > Pinaceae > Pseudotsuga > Pseudotsuga menziesii. The sequence continues at coordinate 822,495 of LPNX010633596.1, forward strand.
TGTGACAGAGATCAGCGCCCCAAGGTCACTTTTCAGAAGTTCCCACTTCCTTTGGGTATGTTGCCACCGTAGAGGTCTGATCTAGGTGTTGGATTTTCACCTGATGGTTTGTCAATTAGGGAGAGTGAGTCCTAATTATGCTAGTCACCCAAGTGCTTTTGATACAACTTGACTGATTGGATGAACCGCAGCCAAGTGCAGAGCATACACACTGGAGTCTTGTAAATTTTAATAAGTTTTAAACTGGGTGTTCTTGTTTAAAAGAAAACCCTCCAAGAACCTCTTTCGATCCAAGTGGATCTCAATCAGGGAATCGAGGAGGGGTAAATTTTACAGTTTCTTATAAACAAATGAAAGAAAAAATCAAATAGATACACAATTCTAGTTTCTTAATTAATCCTACCACGAATCTCTTTCCCCTTTCGAGTCAATCGAGAAATCGTGGGGTAAGTATTACGATTACTTTGAAATGTAAGATATGGAGTATGGAATTAATAAAAAAATCAAGTATACTACCCTGCAAATTATATCAATGCTGGTAAAAAATAAATAAGCAGAAAGCGACGAAAAGGGCATCGACGCAAATCCCCCCAGGGGGGATGGAGAATGGGCTCGAAAGAGCCTATTCCAAAAATGATTTTATTTATTATTGGTTACAGAATCAGTGAACTGAAATTATCAGAAACTTCTTGGTCCTTATACAGGCTGAAACCAAGATTTTACAACTTTGGAAAAAAATTGAGTTTCTAGTGAAAAGGGAGACCCCTGGGGGGATTTGAGCGCTCTTGAGGCCACTTCGGACAGAAGCTTCCTTTATTTTCTGTCAGAAATGCTAAAATAAATAGAGCATGTTAGAATAAAAAACACCCAAAAACACTTTAAGAGTACCTTTGGATCAGCCTACCTTATATCAGAAAAAATGAAGTTAAGACTAGCTAAAACAAACAAAAGGGAACCAAGGAAACCAAGCTTTCCTTGGGATCTTGGCTTACTGTTTGTGCAGCCAATGAAAATGCATTGATATTGCAGAATATTAAATTTTATAACAGAGAAAGGAAATCTAATGCATGTGATCTACAAGTTTTCTTTAAAATTCATGCAAAAAAGATGATTTCCCTAAAGCTAGATCTAGAATGCTTATGAAACTTTTTTGAGTGCAAGATCTAGACTGTGAGCTATGAAATATCAGATCTATGTGTATTTTAATTTCATGAAATATATCCAAATGAAATCAAAGCTATGAACTGAACAAAGTAACCGGGTAAAGTGTTGATTTTGAGGGAGGAAGAGGAGGAAAGAAATGTTGGTTTCCTTGAAGATCCACAGTAGAGCTTTCAGGTGGAATGCCGAGGGAATATGCCTTTGAAATGTTTTGAAGAGAATGAAGAAGCAAGATAGATCAGAATCCTCTCCAAAGTATGAACCTGCAACTCAGTTGAAATCAAAGAACTTGCCAAGAAACCTGTGAGATCCGATTAGTACATACAAAGAGATTCAAGATAACATGCATATAAGCTTATAGGACATGCTAAATCTAGATCTCTAAACATGCATCAAAGGAGAGTGACAGTCAATAAACTTATTGAACAACACCTTTCCTATCAAGATTGTAATAAGCTAATTACCAATCTTAACCACAGATCTACAAGCAACTAGCAAGAAATGAAAATAGATACAGGTTACCTCAGTAAAATAATGGCAATAATCATCCACACATGTAATGGCACAACACCGTCTGGCCTCCAAATCTTTTCTTTATTTCAAATGAAGAAGAACAACAATACAATAGTAGAAGCACCTCAATCCCAATTCTAACTAGCTTGGAAGAGGAGGCTGTGCCTAGATATATACAAATTACAAGCCATCTAGCCCAGGGGGGGCGCAATTCCTCATGGAATCAAGTGAAATCAATTGATGGAGTTTATCAATGCAGAACTGAAGCTGGAATGAGCCTACTTATCAACCAGGGGCTTGATTGAGATGACACGTCAACCCATACACCAACACATCGGCCCACAGACCATCCAGGAGAGTCCACATGTGTGGAGGAGAGAGAGAGGGCACAATTCCCCATGAAGACAGCTGTAGATCAACTCTAGATCTTATTTGATCCCCTCCTTCAGTCATGGATTTGTTAGATCCAGTCAATCTGCTCCAAATCTGATTGATTTCAGTCAAATCGGTTGAGTATCCACTGATTTATTGATTTTGGATTTGCTCCATTATTCA